>PVIU01007674.1:0-89900 GCA_004026605.1 Ondatra zibethicus
TTCACATCAGAGCAATGGATTGAGCCCCCAAGGTGCAGTTGAAGAGCAGAAGGTGGGAGAAGATGAGTAAGGAAGTTAGGACCATGAGGGGCTGGTCCACCTACTGAGACAGTGTGCCTGAACTAATGGGAGCGCACCAATCCAGCTGGACTGGGACTGAATGAGCATATGATCAAACCAGACTCTCTGAATGTGGCAGTGAAAGAGGGCAGACGGAGAAGCCATCAACAATGACACCAGGACCTATCTCTTCTGCATGTATTATCTTTTTGGGAACCGAGTCTTTTTGGATGCACTCCTTCCTAGGCCGGGAGGGAGGTGGGGTGGGCCTTGGACTTCCAACAGGCCCGGGCACCATGCCCTCTTTCAAGGAAGAAGGGGGAGGGAGGAGGGGTTGGGAGGTAGCGGGAGGGGACTGGGAGAAGGGGAAGAAATGTAAAAATTTTATTTCTTTAGTTATGTTTTTGAATGGAAAAAATAAAACAAAAAAAGAAAAAAAATTAAAAAATTAAACACTGCCTGGCCCATTATATCTAGCCTCTTCTTGGCTAACTCTCACATCTTGCTTTAACCCATATCTAGTAATCTGTGTATCACCACGGGGTCACGGCTTACCGGGAAGATTCTAACCTATATCCATCTCAGGCCGGAGATTCATGGCGTCTGCCACACTACCTTCTTCCCAGCATTCCGTTCTGTCTACTCCGCCTACCTGATTTCTACCCTATCAAAAAGCCAACACAGTTTTCTTTATTCACCAATGAAAGCAACACATAGAAAGAAGGACCTCCTACACCACCAAAGAAATGAAAGACCTATTTGACAAGAACTTTAAGTCTTTGAAGAAAGGAACTGAAGAAGATAGCAGAAAATAGAAAGATCTCCCATGCTCTTGGATAGGTAGGATCAACATAATAAAAATGGCAGTCCTACCAAAAGCAATCTATAGACTCAATGCAATCCCCATCAAAATTCCAACACAATTCTTCACAGACCTTGAAAGAACAACAATCAAATTCATATAGAAAAACAAAAAACTCAGGATAGCCAAAACAATCCTGTACAATAAAGGAACTTCTGGAGGCATCACCATCCCTGACATCAAGCTCTAATACAGAGCTATAGTAATGAAAATAGGTTGGTACTGGCATAAAAACAAAAAGGTTGATCAATGGAATTGAATCGAAGACCCAGATATTAATCCAGACACCTATGAACACCGGATTTTTGACAAAGAAGCTAAAATTATACAATGGAAAAAAGAAAGTTTCTTCAACAAATGGTGCTGGCATAACTGAATGTCAACATGTAGAATAATGAAAATAGATCCATATCTATCCTCATGCACAAAGCTCAAGTCCAAATGGATTAAAGACCTCAATATAAATCTGGCCACACTGAACTTGATAGAAGAGAAAGCAGGTAGGCACAGGAGACCATTTCCTAAATGTAACTCTGGTAGCACAGACAATGAGAGCAACAATAAATAAATGGGACCTCCTGAAACTGAGAAGCCTCTGTAAAGCAAAGGACACAATCAATAAGACAAAAAAAAAAAGCAGCCTACTAAATGGGAAAAGATCTTCACCAACACCACATCAGACAAAGGACTGATCTCTAAAATATATAAAGAACTCAAGAAATTAGACATCAAAATTATAAATAACCCAATTAAAAATTGGGGTGCAGAACTAAACAGAGAATTCTCAACAAAAGAATCTCAAATGGCCAAAAGATACCAAGGAAATGTTCAACATCCTTAGTCATCAGGGAAATGTAAATCAAAGCAACTCTGAGATACCATCTTACACCTGTCAAAATGGCTAAGATCAAAAACACCAATGATAGCTTATGCTGGAGAGGATGTGGAGTAAGGGGAACACTCATCCATTGCTGGTGGGAATGCAAACTTGTACAACCACTTTGGAAATCAGTATGGTGGTTTCTCAGAAAATTGGGAATCAACCTACCTCAGGATCCAGCAATACCACTCTTGGGCATATACCCAAAAGATGCTCAATCATACTACAAAGGCATTTGTTCAACTATGTTCATAGCAGCATTATTTGTAATAGCCAGAACCTGGAAACAACCAAATGCCCCTCAACTGAAGAATGGATAAAGGAAATGTGGCACATTTACACATTAGAGTACTACTCAGCAGTAAAAAAACAATGACATCTTGAATTTTGCATGCAAATGGTTGGGATTAGAAAACACTATCCTGAGTGAGGTAACCCAGACCCCAAAAGATGAATATGGTATGTACTCACTCATAAGCAAATACTAGCTATAAACAAAGGATATTAAGCATATAGGTCATGATCCTAGAGAAACTAAGTAACAAGGTGAACCCAAAGAAAAGCATATATAGATTCACCAGGAAATTGGAAACAGACAAGATCGCATGACAAATTTGGGAGCATGGGGGTGGGAGGAGAAAGGAGGAAGGAAGGGAAAGAGGAGGGAAAAGGGAGGGGTGAGGAGAACTTGAGGGAATGGGATAGTCGAGAAGGAGGAAGGATGGAGATGAGAGCAAGGAAAGAGATATCTTGATTGAGGGAACCATTATAGGGTTAGCAGAAACCTGGCTCTGGAGAAATTCCCAGGAATCCACAAGGATGACCCCAGCTAAGATCCTAAGCAATAGAAGAGAGTGGGCCTGATCTTGACTTGCCCTGTAGTCAGACTGATGAATATCTTAAATATCACCATAGAACCTTCATCCAGCAACTGATGGAAACAGAGACAGAGAACCACATTGGAGCACTGGATTGAGCTCCCAAAATCCAGTTGAAGAGTGGGAGGAATGAGAATATGAGCAAAGAGGTCAAGACCATGATGGATTCACTCACTGAAATAGTCTACCTGAGCTAATGGGAGCTCACCACCTCCCGCCGGACCGGGAAGGAACAAGTATAGGACCAAACTAGCTCCTCTGAATGTGGGTGACAGTTCCATGGCTGGGGCAGACTGAGGGGCCACTGGCAGCAGCACCAGGATTTACCCCTACTGCTTGTACTGGCTTTTTGGGAACCTATTCTCTTTGGATGGATTCCTTGCTCAGCCTAGATATAATAGGGAGGGCCTTGGTCCTTCCTCAAAGCAATGTGCCTTACCCTCTCTGAGGATTGGATAGGAGTGGAGTAGGAGGGTATGTGGAGGGAATGGGAGGAGGGGAGGGAGTGGGAACATGGATTGGTATGTATAGTGAAAAGAGTTTATTTTCTTTTTTTAAAAAAAAATAAATATGAAAAAAAGAGTTCATGGACCAACAACTCTAAAATCCTTTGGGCTGCTCCACATGCTGTGGCTGATACAACAGATGGACCACATAATGTAAATCAAAATGCAATTCATTGACGGCTGAGAGTCTGTAACCATGCCAGGATACAGGGTTAATTGACACACACATTTTAAGCCTTGAATCTAATAGGATCAGTTTCTTCTTTCAATCGGAAACCTTTGCATTTTTCTACAAAGAAGCTAGCTTTTTATAGTAAAACAACAACAACAACATAGAAATTGAAGGTGATTGGTCACGTGTGTGCTTGGCAGACCCAGTATCAGAGGCTGGTGTTGAACTCTCAATCTTCCTTCTCAAATTCTAGCATTACAGAGGGGCACCACCACCACTCCAGACTGATTTTTCTTTGCTATTTTTGTTCTTGTTTAACAGTTTCTTTCTTTAGAGGATTTTCAGGTTCACAGATTTTTTTTTTAAAAAAAAAGGAAGAGTTCCTATTTGACTCCTGCCATCACAGACTATTGCATCGTCCATAATCACATGTCCAGCCAGAGAGGTGTTAGAACCAATAGATGTATGATGGTAGATCATCGCCCCCCCAAACCCACAGCTTAATTTCAGGATCCTTTTGTGGATGTAAATTCTATAGGCTTTGACAAATATGTTAGGACATGTATTCACCATTTGGTATCACACAAAGCAGTTTTACTTCCCTAACACTTTCTTCTGTGTTGGCCTATCCATCCTTTCACCCCACCCCACCCTGCACAACCACGGATCCACTTATCAGTCAATTAGAACATTGTCGGTCCATTGTACAACAGCTCCCAGGAAGGAATATGAAGAGAGCTATTTTTCTTTCCCATCTTTCACATTCCCTCACCAATACAAGCTGTCCTGAGTTCTCCCTAGGCATTGTCTTCTACCATAGCTAACAAGACTCTATCATGCGCGCTGTGGAACTAGCTCCATGGTGGACCTTATGTGTAACTGGACTGATGCTCTGGGTTCCGTTCCCAGCACCACAGAAATAAACAAATAAGTAAATAAATAAATAGATAGATAAACAAATCTAGTATTACATGAAAAGAACTAAGGAACTCAGTGGTGTTTTTAAAATGTATCAATAACAGAACCAAGAATTGCTGCTTGTTTTGTGTCTCATGGGATACACACCCACTATAGAGGGAATGTTTCTTGAGGATCTCCTCATTTGCTGCTTAGGACTGTGTTCTTCAGTATATACCTTCTACCTTCTAAAAAACAGTAACCTTACAATAATATTATAACACAGCTGAGTTTTTTCTAAAACTAATTCACTCTTGCATCATTGAAATTGACTTAAGAGATTGTGCTAGGTCAAAGTAAATAGTGTATTATTATTCCTTGAATCCAAAAATGCTATACATTTAATTCTATTTCAAGGAAGTGGTACATATCTGAACACTTTGATGACATGCCCACTTAGTAATAATGTTATTTTGATCTTATGAGTAAATACATATGGTTCTGTGGGAAACCAATTTATGGGTAACATCTATGAATCTGCCGTCTGGCACCTATTAATAACAAGCTTCAAAAGATAATTGCAGAACCATTTTTAGTTAGGTGTTCTCTTGAGTGTATGTGTGTGTGCACTTGTCTATGGCATTTGTGTACCTGCGTGTGTGTGCACTTGTCTATGGCATGTGTGCACCTGCGTGTGTGTTGGCAGAAACCCAAAGAGGACATGAGGTGTCCTTCTCTGTCATTCTCTGGCTCAGTCCTTTGAGATAGCATCTCTTACTGGACCCGGATTTAGGCTGTCAGGCAGCAATACCCAGTGATCCTCCTGTCTCTGCACCCCACAACACTTGGCTTATAGGCATGCATGCTCAGGCCCTGATTTTTAGTGGGTGCTGGGGTCCAAACTCACACCCCATGTTTGCACTGCAAGCGCTACCATTCAGTAAATTATCTCTCTGGCCCTAGTATTTTTCTTTTTAATATCAAGGACAACATCATCTTATTGAAGTAAAGCAGAATTGTTAACCTCTCTCCTCTCTCTCTCATTGTGTGTGTGTGTGTGTGTGTGTGTGTGTACTCTGTTGGGAAGAACCAACGGAAAGTGCTTAAGAGTGGATATCAAAAATATTCTGCTGTATGATGTACTGTGTCAAGTAAGCCATTATGCTTCTGTATTGTGATGATTCCATGTCTGTCGGATCTCAGGAAGTTATTGGGAAGCTGATCATGCTGCGCTTTCTATGTTCCATCATTCATCATCACAATCTGACACTTATTTCAATGCAGAGGAAAATAGTCCTTAAGTAAACAGAACAATGCCGGAAACAGTGCTCGGTATCTTGCTCACCCCAGCACCTGACTTCTTTAAGTAGTTACTCAGAGGGGATCAGGGTTCCATCATGGCCTTTGAGATTTTTCAAGAGTCCTAGAAAACTTTGCAAGAATTGCTTTCACCTTTAGCTGACAGAAAGGGGAGGGGATGTTAGAAATAGGAGCTTGCAGAGCTCGCTGAGGCAGGCATCCCAGGTCTTTCTTGTCAAGCTTTCATATTAACCCTTTAGTCATCCATGATAAATTCTGAGCAGGCAGACTTCATTTTCCTGAGCTGGACGCTAGGTTATAAAACACATAGCCATCCTCAGAATTGGCCTCTAGTAATTTTTGCTTTTACAAACAGTCCTTTCTTTTTAATCTGTTAGTATGTGACCAATCAGCTCAAGTAGGGATTAGAAATGTCTGTTAACGGTTCATTAATCACATTCAAGAGATCACAATCTTTGAAACTTTGAGGATAGAAATTTTAATTCTCTTTTGGACTGCCAGTCAGGTCCGTGCCTCTGGGGGAAAGTACTTCACTTCACGCCTTCGTTGGCTGACACAGTTTTTGGGGCCATTTGTTAATTATCCCACTTGATAGGAAGTCACATTGACTTAGAATCCTGGCTTTCAGTGAAAGGAATTGTAGAGTTCAATTAATTCAGACTCAGCACATGTATAAAATAAGCATTTCTGTTTTCTACAACTGCTCTCATTTCCTCAGAAGCCCTTTTGGGGGCTGAGTTTAGACATGGGGCCTGTGAGTGCCCTTATTTAACACACAGGTGTGCCTCTCTTGGTTTTGGGAGATAATCACAGTTTCTGTTTCCCCAGCTTCTGCTGCTGCTATCCGACACTGAATCGGGAGGAGAGTTCAGGATCAGAGGTTTCATCTGATCTCACACAGTGGTGGATGAGGTCAAGCAATAACAGTACACCTGCGGGACCTTGTTGATTCAGATTGTCAGGGTAACAGTACACCTGCGGGACCTTGTTGATTCAGATTGTCAGGGTAACAGTACACCTGCGGGACCTTGTTGATTCAGATTGTCAGGGTAACAGTACACCTGCGGGACCTTGTTGATTCTTGTGATTGTCAGGGTAACAGTACACCTGTGGAACCTTGTTGATTCTTGTGATTGTCAGGGTAACAGTACACCTGTGGAACCTTGTTGATTCTTGTGATTGTCAGGGTAACAGTACACCTGCGGAACCTTGTTGATTCAGATTGTCAGGGTAAATGGGGTCCAGCTCATCACCTGGTTCTCCCTGATGAAACCTGTCTTCTAGACATTTGCTCTCAGTATAGAATCCATGCACATTTTGGTTTTTGTTTCAACCTCAAATTCTTGTCCACTTGCTGGTCTCAGCATGTCTATAGTTTTTACTGTGAAGGTCTGCAAGAAATTTTGCATGCCTTGACTGTTGCATATAAGGGTAAAGAAATACTGCCTTAGACTCCTTTCCCTGCTTTTTCACTTTTACAGATTTTTAAAATTATGTGTATACATAGGGTGTGGAGGTTGGTATGTACATGTGAGTGCAGGAGCCTATGGAGACTAGAAGCAACAGATCTACCTAGAGCTGGAGTTGCAGGTAGCTTAGCATCACCTGATATGGGTGCTGGGAACAGAACATTAGACCTCTGTATATCAGTGCATGCTCTTAACCACTTAGCCTTCTCTTTGGGCCCAACTCTTCTTTCTTGCTAATCCTCTTATGATATTAAATATGTGTGTAGATTGTGTTCTTTATAAGGCTTCTGCTGGAGTCACGGGATAAAGCGGTTCTTGGGAACCACACGTGTTGGGTATATCTATATTCCCTTACGCTCATTTTGGATTCCTTTCCCATGAACAACAGATACCATGGCTTCCTTTTCTTGGGCATCATGTGTTGTCATTCCCAGCACATATCGTTAAGAAACTATCTGTGATCTCCCTGGATTCACTGGCTCTTGATTGCTCGTTATCAATATATTAGTAGACTTTTAAAAGTGCTGTGCCTGCCTTTTCTTTAATGGCTCAGCTTGGGGAAGGATAAACACACCACACTAGAAACTGGATGGGAAATAAAAACACAATGCTTTAATATGTTTTTAAAGCATCTTGGTTACAAGTAGATCAATGGTTGTGAACTCTGCCAAATAGTAAAAATATTAAAAATCAGCAGGCCTTTCTGTTTTTAAGAGGTTAATGTTTACATACCACAGAAAGAATGAATAAAAACACTGAGTTATTGGTCAGCCTGGTGATGGGAGTAGTTTGAGCAAATTGCTCAGTGCCCGTAAATTAGTCTCACACAGCCAATGCTCTTTCTTCCTCCTATACTGCTGATTGATTGGTTGTGTGTGTGTTTGTGTGTGTGCCAGTGCATACGTGTGGAGGTCAGAGGACAACTTGCAATGAATCAGATGTCTCCTTTCAACATGTGAGTTAGAAGGAATTGGACATGGGTCATTGGGTCACTGCCATGCTGACCCATGGAGGCACCTCAACTCACGGGCCCCTAACATTTAAAATTTTTATTCTGAAGATGAAAACCGAGAAAAACCATGTATTTTATTTAGTTTTTGTAGTGTTGTATGCGGACATGTTTGTGTTTAGTTTAATGTAAGCTTTCTTAAAGAATAGTGAATGATTTCTTCTTTAACTTCCTTATGGTTTTCTGCCTTGTGGTGGGTTCTGTCGCAATGCCTGAGCTGTTGCGAGAGCACTCCCTGAGAATGGTTTATGTTCCTTATTACTCAGAATGAATCCTCACAGATCAGCAGTGATAACAGAGAGCAACCCAGTCCTTTCTGCGCACCCCATCCCAATCCCACATTCAGAGTGTCCCTGGGGTCACTTTTACAGGCATTTAAAGCTTGTAAGAGGAAAAAAATTGAAAACAATTCGTCAGATTTATACAACTTGGTATTTTTAATTTAGTACCAGATCTATCTAAATAGTGTACCCCAGACTTCAAGGAATGGAAACACAACCCACATAACCAAACTTCCCCCCCACCCAGGTCTAAGGTTCTCTGCACCTCTGAAACTCCTTTTTTCTCTTGTTCATGCTCCTCTGCATGTGTCTGAACCCACCCCGGGGTGGGTTTGCTTTAGGAGAGGACCCCTGAACCACTCTCTGTCTTGCTCCTCATTCTTCTCTTCTTCCTTCCCACTTCCCCTCTCAGCCTCCAAATACAAAAGAAGTTCACGTCTATGTTTCTATTTGTTTCTGGGCAACTGAACAGGAATTCTGTCCAAATGAGACTTTGGGCATGTCAGGAGGCCAGCAGCAGGTAGCCCACAGTCCTTTCAACTTCCTGTTTAGAAGGAATTTACAGACAGGAAAGAGAGGCAAAAGAAAGCCAGAAACGTAAAGGGAAAATACAGTATGTAGACTTCCTGTTTCTGGCCTTACCTTCTGCATGGGAAGCAAATATTCCAGGTAACAGATTTCTTAATCACCATAAAAAACGATTCAGTCTGGGATTTGTGCTGGCTCAACTGAATACTCTGTTAGTTGTGCACCTTGGGGGAAAGTGAATACCACTTAAAAGCAGCATAAGAAAGGTATGTTTGTCCTGCGGGATGCTGATGTATACTGTGGGATACTGTGCATGGACATCAAGAAAGGGCATCACACTATTCTTCCTGGACATCCTTGTTCAGACTCTTCAGTTTGAGTCACTATGGATACCTGCTTCCCATACCAAGCCCAAGTCCTTTTGCCTTGATGTCTCTGGAAGTTGTCTGAGGCTCTGGAAATATTCACCAGAAGGAGGCGGCTGCAGGTCACTTCCATACTGGTTGCTGCTCAAAGTGGCAGTGGTCATCTCGGAGGCACTGCAGGTGATCCAATCATGGTGGCATTTGGTCAAATTCTGCAAATCAATTCATTAATGATTGTCCTGCTAGCACCGGCACACCTAAAACTCCCTTTGTCTTTTTTTCTTTTCTTCATTTCCAGCCTGGATGTGTAAATACCACAGAAGTGGACATTAAGAAGTCATCCCGAATGAGAAACCCACACAAAACACGCAAGGTAAATAGATGTGTGTCCTGTGGTCTTGCTGAAGTATCTACTTTCAACGTGTTCATCTCAAAAAACCCTCCACAGTGTCACAAGCATACTTCACCCTGGGATTCTACCCTGATAATTCCTTTTCTGGCTCGATGTAAGCAACATCTACTCTCCTTGTAAGATCCCAATGACAAACCAAAGTACATTCCACCAGAGTTTGCCCTGGAGAACCAATCAATCTTTTTGGTTGCCTTTCAGAACATGGTTGAGAATCTACTTACAGGAGTATAAGCGGTCCCAAGAGTGGCTGCACCCAGTATGGATGACTGTAGCATGAGGGGCCTGCTTGTTGGGGTTTCTGTCCTGCCCAGTTCCCGCAGCCGTTTAGCCCCAAAGAAAAATCACACAGAGAGTCTGCATTAGGTTATAAACTGATTGGCCCATTAGCTCAGGCTTCTTATTAGCTCTTGTAACTTATAGCCCATTATTCTTATCTATGTTAGCCACATGGCTCAATACCTTTCTCAGTGGGGCAGGTCACATCCTGCTTCTTCTGTGGTCCAGGCAGGAATGCCGAGAGAGCTTCCTGCTTCCCAGCATTCTCCTATTCTCCTTGCTCCGCCTCTACTTCCTGTCTGGTTATCCCACCCATACATCCTGGCTAATGGCCAGTGTTTATTTAAATCATGATTGACAGAATACAGACAATTCTCCCACACCAGATGACAGCTTTTCCATGATTACACAGTCAGTTAACTTTCCCAGCCTCTATATTCCAACATCTACCAAGACCCCATTTTGGAAGAGTCCAAGTGCAGTCATGGCAAAATTGCTTACAAATGGCTGAGTGGTACAGGAAAGAATCCCAGGAGGGGGTACTGTGAACCTCTGCTCTCTTTGAGAGGACTCAACAGTCAGCAGGCTCACTGGTAATTGTCTCTTGCAAGCAGCCACCACCGAGTTTCTGTAAATGGTTGCCATGTTTCTTGGAGGGCCTTGCTCTACAACACACTTGGAGGTAGAAGGGTGATGCCATGGAACTGTGACAGGAGGTGGGAAGAAAGCTAATCTTCATTCCTCATCACAGGGTAGGTTCCTCCTTGAGCCTAACAGACAGGTACAGAAGATGAACTAATGGGGAAAGATGCTTTCAATGAGAAAATATAGTATTTATGGAGGGACTATCTGAGGGAAAGGAGAAGTCTAAAATATGATTATTATAGAAAGAGTAGGAGAAAGACACAGCCACAGGTATGGGCAGCACTTCCCAGTCTGCTGCAAGAGAAAAGCTGTCCTGATTATGTAGCACAGTGCCTGTGCATCACTTTTTAATAGCTATATTAAATATGTATTTATTAATATCATAATTAATAATTATATAATATAGAATATATTCTATACAATAAATAGCATATATATAGTTTTGAGGTTATAATATAATTACATCATTTCCCCTTCCCTATCTTCCTTTCAACCCCTTCTGAATTCCCCCCATCTTTCAAATGTTTGGCCTCTTTTTTAAATTGTTGTTAAATTGCGTGTGTGTGTGTGTGTGTGTGTGCATTCCTTAATGTAAAAGTACAACTTGCTCAGTCTGTATAATGTTACTTGTATGGGTGTGTTTTCAGGGCTGGCCATTTGGTATTGGATAACCAATTAGTGCGCGTTTTCCTGGGGAAAATCTTTCCCCACTCTGGGACTTCCATAGCTGTCTGTAGCTCTGTCTAGGATTGAGGCCTCCATGAGCTTTCCCCTTTCCATGTTAGTCTGTTTAGTAGTTCTTTCTGTAGTTCTTTATGTAGACGGCTTTGTTGCTGAGACTTTACTGGTGTAGCTTTCCGGGCATCTCCAGGAGACATGCTATCACAGCAAACTTCCTGTTCTTCAGTTTCTTCCAACCATCCTGCCTCCTCTTTCACAGTGATCTGACTCTTAGGTGCAGGAGTTGTGTTGCAGATATATCAGTTGGGACTGGGCTCCAAAGCTCTGGGTTTGGATTGGTTGTGGTTTTCTTTAAAGGTTTCTATCTGTTTCAAAGAGAAATGTCCTTGATAAGGAGTGAGGAGTACACTTATCTGTAAGTATAAGGATAAATATTTAGAATGTTACTATGTTGAATGGTGCATAGTGAGGAAACATTGCACCAAAGCAAGACCAAAAACCATCTAAGCAAACTCCAAACTCTGCATTTCCATGTCTAATGTCAAAACACTCTTCAAGTCTCCAACGTCTCTCAGCTCTGTTGAGTCCAACACACTTCTTTCACTTAGACAGGTTTTACTCCCTGTTAGCAGGTTTCTTTAGCAGATATCCCATGACTCTGGCATCTCTAACATCTTGGATTCTCCATGGTAATCCAGGCTTCACCTTCACAGCTTCACACAATGATCTCTCTAGGCCTCCATTCAGAAACACCCCTGACACATGCCTGGCCTCAGCTGCTTTTCTTAGTCTTAAGGACAAATTCCCTTAGTCTTAGGAACAAATTTGGTAGCCCTTTCTTCTATCCTTAACTCCAGAACCACGTGACTGAAGCTGCCAAGTTCTGCTGCTTGTTGGAACTGAAACTTGGCTCCCTCATTCAGTAACATTTTAACCAGTTTTTTGCCTTTGGTTGTTACCTTTACTGCCCAAGCTTGGCTGTCCTGGAACTTGCTCTGCAGACCAGGCTGGCCTCAAACTCAGAGATCCACCAACCTCTGCCTTCATAGTGCTATGATTAAAGGGGTATCTCACCACAGCCTGCTCTAAGTTTTTATTTGAAATCCTTTTCACAAGTTGGAAACTTAGCTGGGTGGGTTTTTTCCCTGAGGTCACCACTCCATTTATTCAATTTCTTAATTCATTTATCTCCTTGAACATCCATTTAGCTCTATTCCACTTCCTGGTACTCCTTTTTTCAATCTGTACATTTTGTATTTTTATTTGTTCAGCTTGTTTCTCTTTATTATATAACTTCATTAGAGTTGTCCCTAATAACTGCACAACAGAGTCTATATTAGGCTGTTTTGAGATTTCCTCTGCCAATGGAATTAATCTAAAAGTTTCCAATTTAGTCTCAGGCAGACTCTTTGGACCAAGGCATAAAGCAGCCCCATTCTTTACCTAAATATCACAATACCAATCTCTAGTCTACATGTTAATATTCTTTCCCCCAAAACCTCTTGAGCCAACACCACACAGTTTAAATAACTCTTAACACCACTGCCTTCCATGTTCCTACTAGTAAGGGCCATTAAGCAGTGCTTAAAGCATTCCACTGCTTTCCTAACTCAAAGTCCCAAAGTCCGTATTATTCCTAACAAAAACATGGTCAGGCCTATCACAACAATTCCCCAGTCCCTGGTACCAACTTCTGTCTTAATTAGGGTTTCTATTGCTGTGAAGAGACACAATAACCATGGGAATTCTTAAAAATGAAAACATTAATTGAGGCAGTGGCTTACAGTATCGGAGGTTCAATTCATTATTATCATGGTGCTGTAGAGGTAGCTGAGAATCCTACGTCTTGGGGGCAGCAGGAAGTGGACTGTGACACTGAATGAAGCTTAAGCAAAAGAAACCTCAAAGCCGGCCCCGACAATGACACACTTCCTTCAACAAGGCCATACCTATTTCAACAAGGTGACACCTCTCAATAGTGACACTCCCCGTGAACTTATGGAGATGTCAATTACATTCAAACTACCATATGGGCCATTTTGAGAGAAGATGGGTTTTTTTTTAATTTTTAATGTATTATTTGAGAATCCTTAAATGTATATATGTGGATAATATGTATAGATCAAATCTACCCCCTACTCTTTCCTTTTCAACTCCTTGCAACAGATATAGATTAATACAGAGGATTTCACCTAGTTGACAGCAAGAAATTGTAGAGTGGTCAACACTAAATGGGACATTAGGTTAGTCCCTACTCTTCCCAAGGTTCAAGAATCATCCTAGAATAGGGAGCAGAAAGATTATAAGAGCCAGAGGATGTGAAAGATTGCTATGACACAATCAGCAAAACAGAATAGGCCCATTGCACACAGGAACTCACAGTGGCTCTGCCAGCATGCACATGATGATACAAGATCAAACCAGCTAACATTCCAGCATGGATGGGGAAAGGGCACACAAAGTAACATGTAGTTGAGGGCCTATTGGCAATTGAAAGCTACTGGGGAAATGAATGTCTGTTTTTATTTGTTTGTTGTTATATGGTAGAGTCTCATGTGTCCCAGGGTGGCCTTGAACTCACCGTGTAGCTGAATATGACTTTTTGATCCTTCTTCTTCCACTTTCTGAGTGTTAAGATCAAGGATGTGTGCCACCATACCTGATTTTATATAGTGAAGTAGACACTGGGCAAGCACTCCACCACTGAACGTTTCCCAGCCCCCGTGAAGAAAGAGTGCTTTCTCATTTGTAAAAAATATGTGACGCACACACCATACACATACCACATACATACGCATACCATACAGACACCACACACACATGCCATAAACACACCACACACACACACACACACACACACACACACACACACACACCCCATGCACACAGCATGTTGACCAAGTTTTCTGTCCTACCCAGTCCTGCCAGGTCAGGCAGTCATTCAGTCACAAAGAAATACACAGAGGTCTATATTAATTATAAACTGATTAGCCTATTAGCTCAGGCTTCTTATTAACTCTTATAACTTATATTAGCCTGTTATTCTTGTCTGTGTTAGCCACATGACTTGGTACCTATTTTGGCAAGGCAGTCACATCTTGCTTGCTCTGTGTCTGGCTTCCTCTGTGTCTGGATGACGATCGCAGACTGAAACTTTCCTCTTCCCATAATTCTCGTTGCCATGCCTCTACTTCCTGCCTGGCTACTGGCCAATCAGCATTTTATTAAAAATAATACAAGTGACAGGATAAAAAAAACCATTGTTCCACAGCACACAGCACAGTCACACCCACACAGCACACATGTGCACGAGCACACACACACACACACACACACACACACACACACACACACACAAACATGCACTCACACACACACATTGATCTCTAGCCAGCATCAGTCATTCTAAGAATAGCCCAGGGATTAACATCATTGAGAAAGAGCATTCTGTGCCTCAGAAGACCTTCTTTTCTGTGGTTTTTGCCCTATGTAACTCCAGCATTCTTCTAAAGTGAGTGTTCCTACATGAAGATGAACCAAAACTAAGGTTTTGATTTTTTTTTGTTTTTGTTTGTTTTTTGAGGTTTAGGAACCTTATTTCATGTTGTTTTTTCTTCCTTCAATGATACCAACATCACCCAAGTACTTTTTCTTTTGAGGTAGGTTCCCTTTATGTTAGGATGAGAAAGCCACAGAAAGAATCTCAAAGTCCGTTTAGATGCAACTAGCAAGCCTTTTGCCACTAGGAACTCTCTGAGAGAAAGAGCAAGGCAGTCCACAGCAAGCCCAGCTGTGTAGACGCTCCTGGTTCCTTTCATCTACTCCTGGCGAGCTCTCGGCTCACTCCACTAGTGGAGCCAAACAGAATTCAAAAGTCAGTCAGCTCTCTGAACAGGGCAGTGTGCTCCCACTTCCCCCTGAATTATTCAAAACTCCCTTCCTCTGGCTGACTGAGCTGTGTGACCACTGAGAGAAGAAAGCAGAGAGGTAAACAAGATGGAGTTTGGGTGTGCTGAGGTCATCTCTCACCCCCTTCTGGCACTGGCCTGTGTTGATAGCTGAGCTGGGCTTCCTAGGCCTTCCTCCTAGAAACCCAGAGTAATAGGAGAGCTCTTCACAGGCCATCAGGGATGGCAGAAGCCTATGGTGGAATGCAATGAAGTATTGTGGAAAGAAGGAATCAATGCATGTCATCTCAGTTTGTCTAGCATACAGTTGGGGTTGTGGACATTATTACTCCAAAGGATAGAACCTCTGTGTGTGTGTGTGCGTGTGTGTGTGCGTGTGTGTGTGTGTGTGTGTGTGTGTGTGTATTTAATTTCAGTAGATATAAAGTAATGATTCCTTATGTATTTTTCAAGTATCCTTGGTGATATTTATCCCTCCTGCCTTCCTCTTCTTCTCTACTACCCCCTTGATTTTTAGAATTTTGATAAGAAACAATATGAAATGAATAATGTGGTAGTTCACTGAATACATGATAGCATTTGCTTTTTAGAAAGTCTCTGGCTACCAGGGGTATTTTGTCTTGACCCTTATCTTATTTTAATATAGTCAGTCTATGGTTTACAAAATGACATCCGAAGCCACAGTCCTACCCACACACCTACACCAGAAACCAAGCCTCCTACAGAAGACGAGCTGCACCAACAGGTACGCCCACCTGTGCAATGACCAACTGAGGGCTCGTGGGACAGCAGCTATGCAGAGGAGAGAATGAGCATTCATACTGGGTGGAATCTGGAAGGTTATTTGTATGTTCAGCTGCTTTATAGAGATTTACAATGAAAGGTAATGAAAACCAGTCATGGTGGCACATGCCTGTAATCCCAGCTTGCAGAGGCTGAAAGCAGGAGGAACAAAGCTTCCAGGAGAGTTGTGTTTGAGCACAGACTCTGTCTCAAAATAAAAACAAAACAACATGTTAAACAAACAGGCGGAAGTAAGTGTAGCTCAGTTGGAAGTGTGTTTGCTTGGCCTGTGCAAGACCTTGGGAGCTAATCTCCAGCAGTACTGGATGTGCGCATATGTGCGCATTGATCTGATTCTAAGACATGTTCCTCTAAGTGTATAATACATGGAAGTGCTTTTCAAAACTTCACTCATTTTTCCCTTCTTTGCTTTCAGACAGTTTTTGGCAACCATGCACTTGCCTTAGAGGTGTCTGGATCATTGAGAGTTAGTTGCTCTGTACTCTAGAGCTGTGTCGTAAAGGAGTGGGCAGCAGCTTAGCGACAGCCTTATTTCCCACATGAGGTGATATGATCCAGAGAATGTGGGCTTTTTTCTTTCTGTAGCCCTGATTTCTCTAACTTTTTGAGGTTTGGCATGATCAACCCTGGTGTGTCACCATGATCTGCATGTTCCTTTTTCAAAGTTAGTTTGTCTCCAAGAAATATTCCAAAGCAAATGCCAAAGTCTCCTATCAAGTCATAGTTGGCTTAATCAGAGGGATGATCCTCCGCCTTTGATTATTTTCCCTAATATTTTACTGCTCTGTGCTGTATCAATAAGTTAATGTTAGTTTTTATGCTATATCTATAATTACCATGAGGAAAAAGTAGTTCGGAGGCTTCTTTTCTAAAGTAGTTGTATCGTGTATTTCTATCTATATGGGCATGTGTCATGAGCTGATGAGATTACTTTCAAAATACATAATTCTAATCCTTTCTTTGGATAACACAAGGATGTCAAATTTATTTTAAAATTATAGTAACCAATAATGCTATATTTGTTTTATGAGTTAAATCTTTGTAGAGTAATTGGATTCTGAATCTAGTTGTTTGTCAAGAATGCTTAAAACCAACATAGCACTTTTCAGATAAAGTTACATTTTCTTGAAGCAAGCATTGAATTCAAATGCATTGCTGTTCTAAAGTTATACTGGTTATGTTTCCATTCAAATAGATTATATATTTTCAATCCTTTCAGAGTTTTCTGCTTTAGCATTTTTCTAGCTTTAACTTTTTTTCTAGAAGGTACTCAGCGAGAGTTGGAATTTAGAGTAGAGAATCAAGATGCTGTGTTTATGTAACTATGTTTGCAACTTTCTTTTTTCAGATAAAATACTGGCAAATACAGTTAGATAGACATCGATTAAAAATGTCAAAAGTTGCTGATAGGTAAGTATTTAAAATATCAATACATTCTTTAGTTTTTAAAGATGTGATTTTTTTTATTTTCTATGTTTGTGGTTTGTTCACATGTATATCTATGCATGCATGTGTCTGCTGCCCACAGAGGACAAAAGAAAGCATTGGATCCCCTGAAATTTCAGGTACAGATGTTTGTGAGCCACCATGTGGATTCTGGGAATTGAACCCAGGTCCTCTATAAGAGCAGCCAGTGCTTTTAACTACTGAGCCTTCGCTCCAGCCCCATGCTATAAACTTTAAATGTCATATGACAGCTGTGTTGAAGATGGTAACCAAGTGGTTGGAGGACTGTGGAAATAAATGTTGAAACATTTCCTGGACTGTGTTGTAGTATTTTTGTCCATGAAAAAAAAACTTCTGAAGAAGTCTCTTGTCATAGTTTAAAGACAAATAGAATTATGATCATCTTATATTTCAGAAGTCCAGTTCTTGTGGAACCAAGAATCAGGTTGATGGGAGTGGCTTCTTCTCACTCCTGATAGAAACAAACTTATTAACTTATTGTCTCCTATTCAGCAGCCTGGTGACTCTGTAAATTCACAATGAATTTTTATTATATTTGTTAAGAACTTAAACTCAATTTTAGATTTACCTTTTCTTAATTAAAAAAATCTGTGTTTGTAAAAATAAAACATCAAATTTTTAGTGAACTTAAAAACTTCCAGTGGCTTATGTCTTTCCAATGTGGATTCTGCTAACAAAAATTAAACAAAACATAGGATACTATGACCATCCCTCATCTCCCTCCCTTTCCATAGAGGAAGTGACTTGAAAAGAAAAGTCTATTCTTAATAAAAATATATGCTGTTTGCTTAACGAGTCTCCCAAGTATTCCTTTTCAACTTTACTCCCTCTGCTTACCTTTTGTTTTTGATAGGATTCTTTTAAAAATATTAGCTAGTGAGTCCTATCTATATTTGAGGCAAAATTTGTCTTCCAATCCTTTCTCCAACTTGACCACCATCTGCACTGCTAGGAATGTCCTAGCTGGCCAGGATGGGAATGACTCCCCAGTACTTACTGCTCAGGCAGAGCGGGCCATGTTGTCTTTACAAGAGCATACTCACTTCCACACTCAGGCTGGAAGGTGGGATCCTCAGCCACATCTGCCTGCCGGGACAGAGTAAGTTGTTGCATGCAGGATGTGGAAACATAGAAATTGCTGTTGGATTTCTTTCTGTAAGTAGGTATGGATTCCCTGGCCATCCATATTCATGCTGTTTCCCTTACTTTTGAACAAAGTATTACTTCAGGTTGAAAAATGAAGCTGGAAGTTTTTTCCCTCTGTTTTCTCCCTAGCCTACTAAGTTATACGGAACAGTATATAGAGTATGACCCGTTTCTTGTGCCACCTGACCCTTCCAACCCATGGCTCTCAGATGATACTACTTTCTGGGAACTTGAAGCAAGGTAAACATATGGTCTCTTCCTTCCAAATATGTCAGTTATTTAAGAGCGTGTGTGTGAAATAGCAGAGTCAGGAGCTGACTTCTTTTAAACGTGATTTTGCTTTGCTCTGCATTATCCATGATTTATCATTCTTAGTCAAAAAGAGACTTTAGACATGGGCTTTCACACTGAGATTTGGCCTGCTGCTACAGCACTGTTCTTTTGTAGTGAGAAGGCCACTTGGCCACTTGTTCATTTCCTGGCTGCCCAGACCCCCAAAATAACCACACAGAAACTGTATTAATTAAATCACTGCTTGGTCCTTTAGCTCTAGCTTATTATTGGCTAACTTTTACATGTTAGTTTAACCCATTTCTGTTAATCTGTGTATCGTCATGTGGCTGTGGCTTATTGGCTAAAGTTCCAGCATCTGGTGACTACATGGCTTTTCTCTGACCCCACCTTTCTTTCTCCCAGCATTCAGTTCTGTCTTCCCCACCTACCTAAGTTCTGCCTTGCTATAGGTCCAAAGCAGTTTCTTTATTCATTAATGGTAATCACAGCACACAGAGGGAAATCCCACATCATTCTTCCATCAGAAAGCATGGAATCTAGTCATTCATGGTAACCTGGATGGAACTGGAAAACACTATGTTAAATGAAATAAGTGGAATTCAGAAACAAGAGAACTATACGCTCTTACAAAATATAAAAAACCAGGAAGCTGAGAGTGAATGGTGGTTACATAGGTTAGGAAAAGTAGAAGAGAAGGGGGCATAAGGAGAGGTTGATCAATGAACATTAAATAACAGTCACATGGTATGCTGTTTGAAGTAGGGTGACTGCTGATATCTATGTGTTGTATATTTGAAAACTCTAGACAAAGGGATCCTAAATACTTTTACCTTAGAGACATGCTGCTTGAGAAGATGTATTTACCCTGATTTAAACATTACACAATATGTGTGTTCCAGAATATCACATGTGTGTGGATTTTATATATTCTTAAAACTTTAATTTTAGAAACAAAGTTACATTGCTGAAAGAAAGAACTAGCCCAAAATTAGGGATGACATTTTAAAGGTGGGTTATTCAGAGTTCAGATCCTTTCTTTTTTTAAGGCTCAGCCCCCACTAATAAATCATTTGAAAATGCCTATAGTCATATAGGCTTGTGTTCAGGTAAATGCATGCCAAATCCACACTCAACTTAAGCCCAGGACAAACACACCTATATAAACTTTAAAATATAAAACTCCATTTTAGGGGCTGGGGAGATGGCTCAGAGGTTAAGGACACTGCCTGTGCCTCCAGAGGACCTGGGTTCAATTCCCAGCACCCACATGCAGTTTACAACTGTCTGTAACCCCAGTTCCAGGGGATCTGATACCTTCACACCAATTCACATAAAATAAAGCTTAAAAAAAATTTTAAAAAAGGCTGGAGAGATGGCTCAGAGGTTAAGAGCACTGCCTGCTCTTCCAAAGGTCCTGAGTTCAATTCCCAGCAACCACATGGTGGCTCACAACCATCTGTAATGGGGTCTGGTGCCCTCTTCTGGCCTGCAGGCATACACACAGACAGAATATTGTATACATAATAAATAAATAAATAAGTAAATAAAAAACAAAAAAAACCCCTCCATTTTAAAACTAGATGAACTCACCATGAAGACAGAGAACTTGACTTTTAAAAACCCAAGCACAATTTAGAACTCCAGATTTCTTTGGTAAGCTGTGCGGGGCGTTGCAGCATCCATCTTGAAGCTCATTCAGAGGTGGTTTCATATATCTTTACAAAGACGGTATAAGTGTTCAACAGCATTTCTGTTTTGTTTTGCTTTAGGCAGGGTCTCCTGTAGCCTATGTTGGCCTTCAACTCATTATGCAGCTAAGGATGACACCCAGCTCCTTATCCTTCTACCTCTTAACTCCTCGTCACTGGGATTACAAACCTGTGAGATCACACAAGGCTCCAGGTTGTATTTGTGAGCCATCTCTTTTATACCCAGCCATAGATCTTAAATATTTACCAATTCGGTCTTCAGTCACAAGCTTTGTACATATATATGAATAATCTGGAACCCCCCAATCCATGACTAAATACTGTTCATATTTAATTGTAGCAGAGTCATACGTAGAAAGGAGGCCTTCCAGGTACAAATGCATCATTCCAAGAAAGACTAATACCAGACTGGGACTGTATCATGGTTGAAATAAGGCTCTGGATAATAGTGGCTGGATTTTTGCCCCTTATTTCTTGTATGATAGTATCTTGTTATAACTCTTTATGCATCAGCTTTTCCACCTATATAAAATGAGAGGGAGAATTCCAGTCTCATAAAGTTGCTATGAATTTTGTTATTATTCTAATTTATACCTCACTGTGATTTCATGAAGAATATATCATAAGTGATATATTACTGTTCTAGAAGATAATCTAAAGATAGTCATTCTTCTAAGGTATATATGATTTAAAAAAAAATAGGAGTTTTCCCAGGCATAGTGGCACATGTCTTTAATCCTATCACATGGGAGGTAGTAGCAAGTGGATCTCTGTAAATTCAAGGCCAACAGGGTCTACACACAGTGAGTTCCAGGTAAGACAGAACCACACAGTGAGATCCTGCCCCACCTCAACGACCATCCAAATGGAAATTGTAATAAAAAGAATATATTTAGTCTTATTTTCTCTCACACAGCAAAGAACCAAGTCAACAGAGAGTAAAACGATGGGGTTTTGGCATGGATGAGGCATTGAAAGACCCAGTTGGGAGAGAGCAGTTCCTTAAGTTTCTGGAATCAGAGTTCAGCTCAGAGAACTTAAGGTAAGACACATTTTGTCATTATGAGCCAAAAAGCCACTGTTTTGTCTAGTTATTCTAGATGTGATAGACCTGTTGCTCTCACAGTATCACAAAATGATGTAAACAAATTTCATCTTTGACACTAAAGATTCAGGAAAGATAGCAAGAAAAAAAGTTAGCCAGCATTATCAGTTCCTTTTTGTAATTTATTTTCACGCTTCCTCTGTTGACTATATACATTTAGAACTTTCGAAATTAATGCTGTAAAAAAATTACAATTCCAAGACTGATGTTCTGACAAAATGGGAAAGGTCTGTATCAGTCACTGCTCACATCACAGTGCAGACTCAGGGAATTCTAGTCCTTCATGGTGGGAAAGCATGACAGAGCAACTCAGGTCATGACAGTGAGAGCGTGTGGCTAGGGTTGTTCACGTCATGCTGATCTAGGAAGCAGAGAACATGCATGCACAAATATTATACACGTGTGTATGGATGTGTGTATTTTTAAACTGTCTATTTTATGCCTATCATATTTCTTTATTAAATGATAAGGCTCCTGTAGCTTTCTAAAATACCACTACCAACCGGGGACTAGGCATTCAAGACATGGGGAACCCCTTCGGGGGGCATTTCAGAGTTCAGTCTTAGCAACGGTCAATAGGACTTGTACAGTTATTTTAAAACATCAGCACTTATCATTATTAACTTCCAGTAGCATGACTCCCGTAAGAAAGAGAGTGAATATGTCAAAGACCTTGGAACAAAAGTCAAACGGCAGCTTTTTTTGTTTTTGTTTTTGTTTTTAATTGTGTGCCTTTAGATTCAGTAGAGCTGTTGATTGCTCCTCAGCCTTTAGCTACGAACAAGCACAGCAGGGCTGTTGAGACTAATGATGCATGGAGCAGAGAAAGAGGCCAGGGCACTTGTTCTGCCCATCTATCCTAAACATTCTGATCTGATTTAATATTTCCAAACTCAAGGGACACCTAGAACAAAGTTTTTAAATAGGAGGCATTTGAGTGTTCATAGATCTGCTTAAGACGATTAAAGCAATATGTTCTCACTACATGAAAAATTCTCCCCTTTTTTTCTGGTGAGGTTCTCTATTCATTGTTCTTTGAAAGCTGATATCCTGTTTTATTCTTTGTCGTGTCTTACTAGGCTCTGTGAAATTCATTTGTAAAAGGATATTGGCATCTATTTCTTTTCATGAGAGCTAAGCTAGCAAAAGACTATTTGTTGCATTCTCTTTAGGAATTAATCAGAAATATGCACAATGGTGAGAGATGCCTCAGAGTTGAGGCAGGACGACTCTGGTCAGATCTGAAATCCTTTCATTTTCTCCTTCTGTCATGGATTCTTGAGTGTGCTCTCTCGTTGTCTTGTGGGGCTTGGAGAATCCTGGGGATTTTTGTTGGGTTTACTAAGTAAACTTTTCAAGAAAACAAGTGGCCCCGTGGGATGCTGAAGCTGAGTCCTTAGATAAGAGAGTAGGGAGGGATATCTGAACAGGGGCTTGCAGACTGAGGGTGGGTAATGAGGAGACATCCTGGCTAAAATCGAAGAGCAAAACCACAGTGTGGTATGTAAATACTGGGCTTCAGGGAGGAACTGAGTCACTGCCAGGCCTTTACTTTTGTTACACCTTTTGCTATTTCTTATGTTTAATCCTATGCCAGACAATTTTCCCAAGAGAGATTACACGTATGAACTCTAGGGCTGAGGAGATGGCTCACTCAGTAAAGGGCTTGCTCTGTAGGCCTGGGGATCCGAATCTGATGCCCAGAACCCATGTTAAAAACAAATCTGAGCGTCACAGTGAATCACACGGCAGTCAGTGCTACACAGGCGGAGACAGGAAGACACCCAGGCCCCATTGGCCAGCCAGTCTCACCAACTCAGTAAGCTCCAGACCAATGAAAGACACTCAAAATCTAAGGTGGGGCGGGGACTGTAGTTCTGTGGTGAAGCACTTGTGCAGCATATGTGAGACCCTAGGTTCAATCCTTGGTTCTTGAATTGGATTGGTGATATAATTCAAAACGTACAAATGCTTTACCCTGAGACCCACAGAGAAAAGAAAGAACTGAACTCCCACAAACACATCTATATTAACACATAACACACACATGTGCACGCGCGCTCACATACACACACACACACACACACACACACACACACACATGCATACATTCACCTATAGTAAAGAAAACTAAAGAGGATTGCCCATTCAGGAACATGCAGGCACAGATATTAAATATGTCTTATGTATGTACATACACATGTATTTCTTGAGTTGTCTATATATGCCTATTACATTTCTTTATCAAGATCATCTCTAGCAACTTAGGAAAGTCAAGACCAGCCCGGGCTATACAAGACCCTATCTTAAAAATAGAAATGAAAGTGTAAATGTCTGCCCTGTTTGGTCCCGAGGCCCTTTTAAAATAATCACTCAGAGGCTTAATATTAATTACAAACTGTTTGGCATATTAGCTCAGGCTTATTATTAATTAGCTCTGACAACTAAATTAACCCATTTCTATTAGTCTATATTTTACCATAAGGCTTTTGGGGCTGGAGAGATGGCTCAGTGGTTAAGAGCACTGGCTGCTCTTTCAGAGGCCCTGAGTTCAATTCCCAGCAACCACATGGTGGCTCACAACCACCTGTAATGAGATCTGGTGCCCTCTTCTGGCCTGCAGGCACACATGGAAGGAATGTTGTATACATAATAAATAAATAAATAAATATTTTTTTTAAAAAAAGACTTTTGGTTTGTTACCTCACATCTTGCTTTTCCAGCAGTTGCTGGTATCTCTCTGACTTTGCCCTTCTTCTCCCTTATCTCTACTTGGACTTCCCACCTGGCTCTATTCTGCGTCTTTATTAACTAATGATAATTAAACATATTCTCAGCATGCAGAGGGGCTATCCCACAGCATGAAACTAGCAAAAACTAACTTTTATGCCTTTGAATATGAGTCTTAAGAGAAAAAGAAAGCTAGTGGGGGCCTGATATTGGAATCCCCAGAAAGAGTGAGCTGGCTAGAGTAGTGAGTTAACATTGCAAGAATGCCCGGGTGTGCCTTCAGGGCTCAGAGGTGCTGTGGTGTTTTGTAGGTTCTGGCTGGCAGTGGAGGACCTGAAGAAAAGGCCTATCCGAGAAGTACCCTCTCGGGTGCAGGAAATATGGCAGGAATTTCTGGCTCCTGGGGCCCCCAGTGCCATTAACTTGGATTCCAAGAGCTACGACAAGACCACACAGAGCGTGAAGGAACCAGGAAGATACACGTTTGAAGATGCTCAGGTCAGTACATGGTCTAACTTCTCAGAGCCATGAGGCCCACAGCTCTCTGCAGTGTTTACAGCTCAGGTAACTGGACATAAAATAAGTTTCACTGGTTGAGGACAGAACAAAGACATTTCAAAGTAAGTCATCTTTTAAACCCCTGGGAATTTTTTTTAAAATATAAATTTAGTGTTTGTACATGAGAATTTCATGGGCCATCTAAGACACTCTCATATCATGCATAACTGTAAAACTGATATTGCACTAGATTTGGAAGTCAATGGAACATGTAAGTTTCCCTAAACTGCCAGAACCAGAGCAGAACCTCCTGGGTTTGGATCGAGTCAGAGTTAAATGACATGTTTTCTTTGCTTGGCTTCTTCGACCATCAGCAGTCATCTGTAAAATGCAAGAGAGGCTAGGGTGTAGCTCATCAGTAAAACCCTTACCTAAAATACATGAGTCTTGACCCTCAGTCCAAAGGGTAGAGAGAGGGAGAACTCTGCATTCATTAGGAACAGATGGCCAACAGATGACCATGTAAGAAAAAAGCAGCACATTTGAAAATTCATCATTTTACTAACCCAACAACTAATTTCCAGCTTGCGTTCTGAATTAAAGTAGGTATAAAAGATAATTTGTCATGGAATTGATTCCCGAGAGTGTGATCCACCTGAACTACCTGGCTCACCCAGCCGCTGTAGGTGCCAAGAGCCTCCTGGATGACTCTTCAGTCTTGACGTCAGGTTATCCACTTTGGTCTTGGAGTCATTTTCAAGATAACAAATTTGTTTCAGTTCTCAAAGGTTTCACATAAATTGTCATACTGATGTGAAGTTATGTCCTCTTGAGTAAATTCTATTATTAAAATGAGCACATATGGTTTCGCCTCCTGAGTAGCTCCCAGCCCAATGTAAACATTGATCTGGGAAAGAAATGTTGGCCTGAAAGACCCAAATGTCCTGTAAACATGAGGTGTTCTTATCAGCACTACAGTTGCTGTTTGTAGCTCTGCATTTGTTCATTAGCTACCTGAGTGTCCTCATTACAGTGCTTTATTAGACTGATAAAGGAGTCCCTTACCCATTCTCTCTTTCCAGGAGCACATTTACAAGCTGATGAAGAGTGACTCCTATCCCCGCTTTATAAGATCTAGTGCCTACCAGGAACTTCTACAGGCAAAGCGAAAGGTACTGGTTCTTTGTGACCTCTCTTGACTTTAGTTCCTAGTTGTAATTAATGAAAGTAAATATCTCTGTTGGGCTAGGGTTTTAATAACATGGTAAGTAGCCATTCTC
Source organism: Ondatra zibethicus (assembly GCA_004026605.1). Taxonomy (NCBI): domain Eukaryota; kingdom Metazoa; phylum Chordata; class Mammalia; order Rodentia; family Cricetidae; genus Ondatra; species Ondatra zibethicus. The sequence goes on from PVIU01007674.1 coordinate 26,183, forward strand.
TACGACCTTTACCAACCCATCCGTTTCTAAGGGCCATTTAAGTTGGTTTTGTTTCTGTTTGTTGATTGCTCTGTGTATCATTTTTCGGTTGCTTTGGCAGATGTTCATGTTTTACAAAGCCTATTAGATGCGATTTTCATGTTCCATATTAATCTTTAGTATTCCTTATCTAAAGGAAATGAAAAACTCCAAGTAGAAAAAAGTCGAGTGCTGAAACTCGAAGGCAGTTGCGTTTGCTTACAAAGCCAGTGTGTATGTTTGTAGAGAAATATAAATTTACTTTTTTTCAAGGATAGCCGCTAAATGGCAATAATGTTGGCAGATGATTAGTTTCATTTGACTTATATCCCAAACTACTTACTATCTTGATAACCTATTTCATTCAAACTAAGATGATAAGCACACACATTTGGAAAGTAGGAGGAGGAGTAATAATAGTGGTGGTGGTAGTGATAGACTTCATTAATTGTTTGTAATTGAAGTCTCATGGCACATAAATCCCTTATATGATCAATGTAACATTAGACAAAAAATATGTAGAGAAAAATCAATATTATTTATTATTTTTTAATGTTAAAAAACCTATAGATTCTTAAATTTCTATGATTAAGCTACAGTTCTATTAATTTATCACTTAAAATAGTGTGATTTTTTTTTCCATAGCCCATTGCCTTTACAGATAAAAGTCATTGCAAGTAGCTATACTGCCCAATGTGGCAACTGTTAATGTTTAAAATTAATTTTAATTAATTGAAACTACACAAATTTGTATCCAACTGATACAAGTTTGAAGATAGTCAGGTCAGTCAGTACATGATCTCACTGCGTAGAGCCACAGGACTGACGGATCTCTGAAGTTCAGGTGAAGTTCAGGTAACTAGAGAGGAAATAAGTTTCATTGACTGAGGACAGAACAAAGATATTTCAAAGTAAGTCGTCTTTTAAACCCCTGGGAAAGTGCTCAGTCACTTCAGCTAGAAGCTTTGATAAGAGACAGAATCAAGGCAGATATCCGTCCTTTGAGCAAAGTCTAGCCTACAGAAAGTCTGTATCAAATTAATGTTATCAGCAGAAATTCAACCTTCATAGAAATTAGGAGCTGATTTTAAAAAAATTCCACAAAATTTTCAGATACGTAGGCTTTGCAAATGTCAGCATAAAAGCATACCAAATCTTCCTCATTTCTGCTTAACTTAATTTTGCTTTAAATTGCATCATTTTGTTTGCTCAAGTATAATTTTGGGGTTTTATGATGAAGTTACTTGCAAACAAAAAAACCTGGATCCAGTGGTGAGAAGCACCTTGGCAGCCCCATTGCCATGTGGGCATGAGTTTCATACGTGGCCTAGTGGAGCATTACTTTACCATCCTGTCTTTTTCTGTTCTGTTTTTCTTGCTTTTTTTTTTTTAATGTTCCCTTATTTCCCTTCACCCTACCCCACACCACACATTTAAGTCTGGGAACTCAATGGATCGCAGAACATCTTTTGAGAAATTTGCACAGAATGTGGTAAGTTTTCATTTTTTTGAGGAATTACAAGTCCTTATCTCCAGTGAAAATTTCCCTGTTTTTAGCCCCATTGCCCACCTTGCATTCTTTGACACCAAAAGTATTGTCTTTATTTAAACCCATAATCCTGCTTCCTACTTATCTTTCTCCCCAACCCTTTATAGAGTAGAAAAAAAAGCTGTCATGCAGGAACAACTACATGGGCTGAACTAAGGTTTGGAAAGAAGTGTATAGCATGATGTATACAATGAAGGAATCAGTTACTCTTTGTGTCTGTGTTCCATGTATCCTTTTCCTTATTAACGATAGTTGCATGCGTTTTTTTTGCTTTTGCCCACAGCTCTTCATTATGCTTAAAAAGTTAAGACAATGAAAGTACTGTGCTTTCAACTTTTGAAAGGAGAAAATGGTCAATTGAACAGTTTAAAGCCAAGTGGCTATTGATAGCAATAATCTCCCTACCCTTAAAAAGACCTACCAGTTTCTCGCTCTTATTCTGTATTTTCCACAAATGTGTTGGAAATTGTTTCATTAATCTGAGAAACCAGTAGTTTTCCTCCTAAAATGTTCTTAGCCTCTTGCCATGTGTTTTGGTGATATATATATTTGTTTGTTGGATTTTCTTGTTATTTTTCTTTTATTATTTTTTTGTACTGTGCCAACGCCTTTGGAACTTTCTGACGTTGTGTGAGCTCAAACTAAAGACTTCAACACATTTATTTTTATAGGGCAGAAACATCCCTATTTTCCCATGCCATAAAAACTGTACACCAACACTGAGGGCCAGCACTAACCTGTTATGAAAAGAGGTAGAACAATCTTGGTTTCTACTCAAGTTTGTCTGCATCATCTGTGGAGTCGTGTGGTTAGCTCCATGCTGCTCTTTGTGTGTGTATGTGTGTGTGTGTGTGTGTGTTGTGGCTTTTGCTGTAATGGTCAACTTAAGTGGAGCTATGTGTGCTGAGATAGAAGCAACCTGAATTCAACAAACGCAATGTTTGTCTTCAGTTTCCTTCATGGATTCCCACCACTCAGTGGGCAATGCTAATCCACCCTCCACCTGTTATGACTGCACAGCATATTGGGAAGACTTTAAACAGCTACATAGACTTTGAACAGTCAATGTGATTGCATCAATTAAAAGGATAGAGGAGGATGAAAAATTCAAAGAGTTAATCACACTGCACACTTCACAAATCTTTGGCTATCTCTATTGGAATCTTAACATAGAATTTCCCTTAAAATATCCCATAAGTCACAATGGAGAAAGACAATAACAAAATATCTCCCTAATGTTCTTACTAGGAAAAGAAGCAACAATATATCATCATGTCCTCTTTGTACTGCTAAAGAATTATTCAAAGTTAATCCTTTCCAATGAGATGTGGAGAGAATATCAGGTTTTTGTTTTGTTTTTAGATTGTAATGGAAGTTTCTGTGATAGAATTTAAAGTAGTAACATGACTTAGGGGAGATGGAAGGGAGAAATAAAATATCTTTTCTCTAGCTCCAACACATATCTGAACCACTTCCACACTTCTAAAATAGTACTGCACAGTCCACACTGGGCACCTTAGGAAAAACCCAATAAGAAACCAGAAGAAACTGGTCTTGATCAGCTCTTCCTTCCACAAAATATATACAGTTACCAGCTACGTTGCAAACATAGTGCTTCATCTTGGGACCCTGTAGAAGGAATAGAGTATGGCTCAAAAGTGCCTAGTGGTATAAACAAAATATCAGTAAGTACGGGGAAAGCTGAACCCTTTTGTTTGGTGCTAAGGAGAAAGAGAGGGCTATGTGTACTTGGAGGATGCTCAGAAAGGATGGCATTTAACTGTTTAACTGGATAAATAGGACTTCACTAGTCAACAGGGGCCGAACCTTCTTTAAAAGAAAGGGAGAGGGAGGCAAGAAAAAAATTGAATCTCTCTCTCTCTCTCTCTCTCTCTCTCTCTCTCTGTCACACACACACACACACACACACACACAATACACATAAAACATACTAATTACTTTCAGATACCCCTCATATAGCATTAACTCTTTTCCGTTTGAGAAAATAAAATGTGGCATTTTTTTTGAATATTCTGTTTGGGTGTTGCTGTGAAGAAATCATTAAGTAAATCAAAGGTCTCAGAATGAACCCAGAAGGAGTTCAGGTTGGGCAGCTGTATTGGGAATCATAAATGTTGACATGCTAAGTTTTATCAGAGGCTATAATAGGATCAATAAAATAATTTCAGCACAAGCAAAACTAAGAGACGTGATTAGAAGATAGAGACATATTAGGGGAAAGGTAGAGTTTGCATAAGCATTTCAATGGAGGCCTAGGCACAGGCAGCTCTGGCCGAGCAGGAAGGCTACATGAAGGACAGTTCGCAGGCACTGTGAAACTCGGGGGAATGAGATGACAACACTGACTACTGATTACTCGCCATGCAGCAGGCGCTGGACCAGGAACATTGTGCTATGTACATTAACCTGACCCTAAAAGGTGGAAGTTCTGCTGCATACTCATTCGCCCATTTTGTAGGTGAAAAAAATTGGGAGGTGCATCTTCAAAGAATATAATTGTCCCAAAATCATACAGTGAAGTTGCTGGCCGTGTCCAAAACTTTATTTCCTATTTGCCATCCAGTCACAGCCTCCCCTCCAACTCAGATCCTCTTTAGGTCAATGCTGATTTTTCAGTTTCCGTGTTTCCATACAGTACATTTGTAACCTGGGTGATAAGAACAGAATCACAATTTTTTTTTCTTAGCCCAGAGTCAGTGTTTCCCAAAGTCAAAGGAACCTTCATTGGTTATCTGACCTCGCAATCACGCCGCTCCCTGACGCCATGCCCATTAGAGGACCGTCCTTACAGCAGAGATGCACAGCAGCCTCAGTGTTTCCAGGACATCTCTTTCCCATCAGATGCTTGTTTGTTGTCTTTATGCTCAACAGTCCCACGGTGCTGTGGGGCAGCTGTTAGTTACCTTGCTTTCCCAGTGAGGCCACTTCCCCAGCGTCACTCATTGCTGAGTATGATAGCCAGAACAGGAAGCAGAATTTGCTTACTTGAAGCCTATTCCTCTCTATAGGCCACCTTTGCTCTTCGCACTGAGCCCCAAACAGGTGATAATGAGCGTAACTCACGCTTGTGTGTTGCCTTCACACTGGCTTATCTTCAGGGGGAAAAAAAAACAACCCATTTATCCGTGGCATGCTCTTTTGTTTCTCTTACCATCAGAGAAATCCCTTAAAGTCCATCTTTCAAAGGTCACTGTGTCCTTTCATGCCCTCAAGTGTCACTCATACTAAGTTGGCTTTATTCTTCTCTCCTCCGGAGCCTGTGCTTTACCGAGTGTGAAAATGCTTTCCTTTCTGCTTCACCATTGAGTGCATCACCATTCCTCCATCTGCTTAGCTGCCACAATGCCCGTTTACCACAGGGATGGCACAGAAGGGCAGATAGGACATCACGGGAAAGGCGTGCATGACGATTGATCAGCAGTGCCATCTGTCAAGGTTCATAAATCAAGGACCAATGACGCATCTCTCTGTCGTTTGTGTAAAGAGGAAATTGAATCAGCTTGGCTTTGAGTTAGAAAAGTAGGAACTGTGGAAATGAGTACTAGGGGGTGTTAGTGACGAGTTCCCAGGAATTCAGTAAGCTAACCTCTTTCTGGAGAACAGTCCTGTTCTGTTCCAGTGAAGACAGTTATCTTTAGAGCCTTTCAAAGAGTCAGTAGAAAAGCCATCAAGGTCTTCCGAGCTATGCCACGCCCTCTGCTCTGGCCTACTTGGGCTAAGTTGAAGCACCAGGCTGTGTCATCACCTTCTGGAGGCTGTACTACATTGTCTGGAGCACTGACGTGGACTTTATGCCAGATTTTTATCTTGAGATTCTCGTGTTAGGGAAACAACCCTGGGCCTCACACACACTGATTAATACTACACCATTGAGATAACTACCCCGGTTCCCAGTTTATGAGACAATTTTCACAGGAGGCTAGCTTGACCAGGAAAAGAGTTGATCTTTCTGAGTCAATTCTTCATTAACAGTGTAATTCAGTGATTTAAATATTGACAGAGTGAAATACAAACACAAAGCATTAAACAATGAGAAAGATCCAAAACTTAATTACTATTTAAATGTTCTTTTTTATTAAAGCTAGTACGGTTGTTTTCTTTGTCAGTTTTGAGATAGGGTTTCCCTTCCTAGCTCAGTGTTGCCCTGGGGCTCTCTACTATCTTGCCTTTATCTCCTGAGGGGTGGGGTTTCAGTGGTTCACCACCACACTCTGTTGCAATGAAATTCTTTATCTAGGTTTATGCAAAAATCTGTGTAAGTGGCAAAACATCCTTCAGCCTTGGAGTTTGATGTGCTTATTTACAGTTCAGCATGAAGTCTTGTTCTGTGTCTTATCATGTGAGTTTTAGAAATCATTTCAACTACTGTACCCTAGCTTCCCCAACTACTTATCTCACAAGCCTGAATCAGATCTTACCTTAATTTTTCATGGCTATTAAAGATCAAAATATGATCAGTATCCTTCAAGTTAAATATGGATTTTATTCTCTTAGTATATTCACTTAAAAATTGAACTCATTATTTAATTGTAATATAACTGTATAAGGAAGCAATCTCACTACACTCAATCTTGTTCTTGATCTCTTTTTTTTCCTAACCCAGGATCTCACATTAGTGATAGAAATGGTCCATTCTGGATGGCAGGAAAAGTCTTCTTATTTTCCTGTTTTCCAAAGCCACTCGTGTTCTCCTTTAACAGCAGAAGCTCACCCTTGCCAACTGGCTCCTCAATTGCTGAAAACTGTAGACATTTTCCAGGGGTCTCACCTTGTTTTCTAAGATTCTGGTCTTTCGATGAATGACGTTTAACTTGGTTTTTATTAAACAACTTAAAATATATACTGTGTAATCCCCCACCATGACTGTAAATATTTGGGAAGCTTGGTACTGTTATGCTGGGGAGTCAGGCCCTGAGTGGTGTTGTGAGTTCTGTGTGTACAGGTCCCTTTCCTGTCCATCTCTGCCTGACTTTGGTTTAGGATACATAGAGAGTACTCCTGGTTGAGACTTGGCTGTTTGGGCTTCCCCTCAACCAGAGGGTGACTGAACTGCAAGAAGTCCTCTGAAGTACCTAGAAAGAAAGATGTAGCCTTACAATTACAAATACTAGACCAGAAAACTTACCTGGCGATCTAGCGCCCACACCTGTGGTCCGCTCATGCTGTTGCTGTATGGACTGTTAGCCCAGGCTTTAGGCCATTTGTCAGGATCAGCACGTATGGCGTCTCTGTTGTTTGCTAGGTCATGAACTAGTCCTGTGTACATTTTTAAAGATAGCCGGCTGGACTGGGATGTAGCTTTTTAACAGGACTTTTGCTTGGCGTATGTGAGGTTCTGGGTGCCACACTCAGCACCACGCAAACATTTCTTCACAAATAGATTAGCTCATTTATCCTTGCTTTCTCCCTTGTCATGATATCGTATTCTACCGCAAAGAAATAGGGGCGAAACTGCCAGTATTCAGAGAGGTTAGCTTATAGATTGTAGTTCTGGCAAGGGACCTGTAGCTGTATCCACGGAGGGTGTCACCTCTTTAATAGGCATCAACACCCACCGTAATGGAGCAGACTGCCGCGCATGAACAGCCATCATAGCGCGCGAGCGGACTAGGAACCGAGAGAGGAAAGCTTTATGTTTCCCGTCTGTGCCCCCCGTGAGTTGACTGCAGAGGTTTTATGCACACCCCACACCCCCACCAGCTAAAGTGCTATGTCTTTTATTGCTCAGAATTGCAGGTAACGCTGCAATTAGGAAAAACTGCATTAGGAATCCCTACGACACCTTGGGTGAAAAACACTTTAGGAACTGGTCGTTGAACCTCTCCAGCAAACAGCAAGGAAACCTGATGAAGAATGAACTTCTGTCTCCTCTTTCTTCCTTTATGGATCTTAAACCCATCTCTTTCATCATTTTGTTGGCAGATATGGCCATTCATCTTGTTTTAGTGGAACTGGTTGTGGTAAATACTTGCCTGAGAAAATAATTTCAGTTTCCCTGCAGCGTGATATAAATCCACCGGTGAAATGTTTCTGGACCACGTAGCCTAATTGAGTTTGGGAAGGGTAACTTTATTCTCCCCTGACAGCATCATTAGTTCAGAAATTGTCACTCAAGGTTATACAAGCTATGAATTAGGTGCGGTGAATGTTTTGCTACAGAGTACCCCTGCACCGCTAGGGGCTCCAAGGGAACACAGGTGTGACTGCTGAGCAATGTCCAAGTTGTTCTACAGGTGCCAGAGGCAGAGCCTCTATCAGAATTTTCTAAGTTCTACTGATGTCAAGCCCTGTTTTTATGCTGTTGGTTGGGAGGCCTCAGGGGTGACCATCAGAGAGACTTCTGAGATAAACGTATAACTCAGGGGTAACATGCATTCGTCTACCACTGGGTTCTTTTATATATATATAACAAATAATAGTTATTGAGTCCCTACACTGGGTAGATACTTTGCTCTCTGATTGAGAATACATAGGTAATAAGACACAGTACCCTGCTCTGAGCAAACTTTAATTTGTAAGGAGACAGAGATGACTCAGATTACTATCTTGGGATGCTGCGAGCATGCATATCTAAACTGATTCTCTCTTCTTATGGAAGCGGATTGTCCAGTGAACAGAAGGAGGCTCCCACCTGCTTCCTCAATATGAGTCACCATGGGAGCCCAAAGCAAACAGGGACAAAAGGATTAGAGTCTGAGGAAAAGGCCTGCACCATCTAAGCTGAAAAGCGTCTTGAGGACTCAACAGACTCGGGCCAGGGCAGTGGGGGCTTCCAGTGGGAGCAGCACAGCACAGGGGAGGGCAGCTGAGGAGCCAGCCAGTGTTCTGCCACCTCTGGGGCAGTGGAAGGTGGGAAAGAGAGCAGGGGATCCTTCCAGAGGACCAGCGGCTACCGTTCTAACACACACCTTAGGTGATTCCAGATAGAGCAGGGCTGCTCATGTCAGAGAAGGGAAGGAAGAAGAAAATTGGGAATCCCAACGTGTTTACTGGAACGTTTTAAAGCCACATTTACTGGAAATTGAGATTAAACTTCAAACCATCTAATTTAGGATTCATAATGGTGATAAAGCAGCCAATAGTATTTTTCATTGTCACGGTTTTTATTTGGAGATTTCTTGAACTTAAATTATGACTCCGGAATGTCTCAAGTCTCATATCATCTTATATCCATCCACTGAATTGTCACTGACTGAAGTAGAAAGACCCGGGAATGTTTGTAGAACACTGTTCTAGAACCACAGCCCCTGGCAACATACTTTCTAGACCAGCAACACAACCCTGTTCTAAATTATCGCATTAAGCAAAGTGGCATGGAACAGAATTAAATACACCAAATCTCATCAGTGTTCTAAGAACAATGGTTGTGTATGTTCTTTTTTAAGTGTGTTTCATGTAGCTGGGAAAAGTGTGAATAGAACTTAAATAGATAAAGATAAGGCTCCTTGTGACATCAGATTTAATTGCCACTAACAGTAGAGTCAAGTTTCAAAAGTCTCCCTATGTGACTACTTACTTAACCATTCTCTCCTTTGACCAAGTCAACTATTTCTCATTTTCTTTCATCCATTCTAAAACCACAGGTGGGGCCATATATGTTTCTTGACATTCCCTATGAAACATTTTTCAGAAAAGTGAAAGGCACTTTGATGCTGATGGAACGCTGTGGGGGTAATTTTTAACTTTTCTATCATTTGTGCTAACTTTTGGAGACCATTTACAATAGCAAGACAAGAGACTCTTTTGCAGAACTTCCAAGCCTTTATGCGCTTAGAAGTCTTATGAGTGCATCTGTAGCCATCCCACTGTGGTTTCCATACACCTTGGCAGACCACACAAGCAGCCTGGATTGGGCAAGATCAGCTGGTTGCATACGACTTCATGCTCTTGCTGCTGCACCTTTCTTGTTTGCCAGTGGTCAGGGTCTGAGTGGGATAAACAATATTTGAAAATTCCACATTCACTCATTATTCCTATGCCCTCAACCAGTGAGAGCAGCAATGAAACAGGTTGTGGCAATTAGTGTCCCATTAAAGTGCAATCCACCAACTGTTATATTATTTCTAGAAGGAGAAAATAAAATGTTCAACTTTCATTTGATTTGTTTCTCCAAACCATACAGATGACTTTGGCATTAAAGATCTTTTTTACTTTTATCTAGTTCATGAACAACATGCACACAAATGCACACTAGTCATTGCTTAGTTACTACAAAGGGGAACATTAATCACTCACAAATAAGAGTATTCAATTAAAATATACATGTTACTGTTTAATAAGAGCATATTACTAATATCAAAAGTAAAACAAAAGTCATTGGGAAATCTTTCTCTTTTCTAGTTTTAAATGATAAATCTACAAAGTGTTCTGAGAAGATACTGAAAAAGATATTAATTATTATAGTCATCTCAGAATTGCAAAGGAATTTAGCAGAACCTGTGCATCTAGGGCAGTCCCTAGGGTCTTCTTCTATAGGCTCACTATGCTTGCTAGCCCCTGACTTTCAGAAACATGGTACATTTAGGTGGCAGAGGCATCAAATCCATCATTAAGAAATCCACCCCCACTTGTTTCCAGGATCATCTATTCTTCTGTGGTCTTCAAGTATCATCTCTACTGCTTCCTGTAACTGAGCAGAGCCATGCAAACCCCTCATCTATGTGACCACAGGGGTATCATTTGAAGTCATGGTATATATCAACTCATCCCAAGTTCTCTTGCTGTTTCCCTCAGTTAAAATTTCTAGCTTGCTATTTTTCTAAGTGGGTCCCACTTACCACATCCTCAAGTTACCAGTAGCCTAGAAAACGCAGAATCTGTGAGCTCGTCCCCCATACACTGAATTAGAGTCGTTCTCTGTGTGTCTCTGTCTCTGTCGCTCTTTTCTGCAGCGGTTACAAGCATCTCAGGACAGTACAGGTGAAGGATTACCACCTTAGCAGTGTTCACACTCCAGCTCTTCTTACCAAATATCAGGACTTCTCACTTGCCTGCATCAGAGCCCCTGCAAGGATTCCTATGACACACCTTGATGGAACCCCCACCCCCGTGCCCATCCAGACCTCTTTAATTGATACTTGTGATAATCATGCTACTGGAGTGAAGACCATGTTTTGTGAGCCCCTGTCTTGCACAAGGCAGTACCCCCCATCCTTTCCACAGAACAGTGTTAAGCACAAAGCCAATGACACAGCGGATAGGTTGCTCTCCCGTTAGGCGAGCTCAACTCCACAACCTCCATTGGAATTGTACAGCATTGAGACAGTTGTGTTTCTTTTTATGGCTATTATGGAATCCTTACATTTATATATAATTTGTTAACACATAAATAATGTATGAAATGTGAATCTGAAAATGATATTTCTGTGAAAACTGAGCAAGAACACTTGGAAAGATTTGATAATGTGAAGATACCTTAAAAGTTGTCATCAGATTAAGTCTGAGTGGATCTTGCATCAGGAGGGGAGCTTATCTGCATTTCCTTTACTCATTTGGTATTTTCTCACTACCTTAAGTGCTCACTGCTGTTTGCTCCAGTCCATCAAAAGCCCTCCTAGATCACAGCCAAGCACAACACGTAACATGTGACACAACAAGAACTATCACCTCCCTAGATTTGTCTTCTTGACAATCTAACTGGAAAACTGCATCAGCTTTCTGGCCCCAACCTCTAACCATAACCAAGTAGAATCCTTTGGTGCTTTAACTAAAATGTTTTGAAACACTGTTTTTTCTTTATGAACTGTAGTTATGTTTTCTATTCTTGTCTTTTGTTTCTAGACTTTTTGTTTGTTGCTTATTAATTTTAATGTAAATCTGAATTTCTACCTTCTTCCTGTCTTGCCCTGTTATTAAATTTCATACTTCATCTCTGTACTTGCTGTCTCTGCACTTGTTTGGAGTATCTCTTGGCTAGTCTTTTGAAGAGGATGATCAAGTTTGCATCATGCATGCATTCTCTCTGTAGCCTACTAATGTTTCGTTCAGGCTAACAAAGGAAAGGCTCTGAGGTGTTGGGAAGACAGCAGAAGCTACTGCTCTAGTGCACAGCACACCTTGGAGGTGGTCGTTTGCCTAGTTATGAACTGCATCTTTCTCTGTCTCATCCACAGAGATGCCATGAAAGGCTGCTCCACGCCGTACTTAGCCCAAGAGCCTTTGTTTAAAGCAAGCTCCTGTCCTCAAATCTGGTAAACCCTTTCTAACAACTGTCAATACGTATGTCCAGACAGATACACAGCTAATGTAGTTGATGTACTGCAAGTTCTCGGTAAATGATAACTGGGAGAGAAATCTGCCATTAGGAGAATTAGCAAAGGACTTGGGCAGTTTTAATTATACATGCAAATAGTCAATGAATATATTGACTCAAGTAAATACATAATAAATATATTGTCCTCAAGTCATGGATTAGAAAAATGAGGTGGTAGGAGAAAAGGGGGGGAGGGAGGAAAAAGAGAACAAGGAAGGAAGGAAGGAAGGAGATAAAACTAGACATGTCAAACTGTTCCTATAAGTATAAACTGTTACCTTTTTCTGGGATAGAATTGATAAAATATTCTAAAAGCTTCCAAATTCTTGTACTTTAAATTAATAATTCAATTTAAAGTAATTTAACCCTAATAAACCCCAGGTGTTATGGCATACACAAAAACATTCATTGCATCATGTAACTGCTAAATGTAGAAATTCTGAAAGTTCAGAAATTGAGACTTTCTTAATCTATCAGAACCTATGTACTGCACCACTGCACACATACTAAAAATCAGGTTCAGAACAGTGGCTTTCATATTTTTTAATACCACCGACATTTGACGGATACATTTTACATATGTGTGTACTATATGTAAACACACATATATGTAGATTATACTTGTGTAAGTTTAAATTTTATGGACTAAAACACGTCACAAGCAGTAAGTTCCTCTATGGGTAGATCCCTTGTGATATTTTCTAACCTGTTTTAGAATGTTTAAATTTTTCCTAAACATGACTGCATCTACCTAAATTGATTTTGTCCCATATTCGTTGGGAAAGCTGTTTTATAAGAAATGGATAGCCAGGCAAATAGTTTAAATTACCTGCTACAATAAGTCAGCATCCATAGTATATTATAATTCATTTTGTTTTTAAAAAGCTCTAAAATATGATTTTTAATAAAACAGTTGAAATGTATTAGTTTGTAATACTTCAATTATGCTTTAAGTGTTATTGTTTCTTCCTTCTATTATCTGTATTTTTATCTAATGGTTGTCTACTTGATAATTTTAAATAAGGAAATGGGATTATTTGGTTTATGATCTTTCTAAACCCACACAGAAATCTAGTAGTCAGTGCTTAAGTGTTTAATTGTTCATACCTATATCCTCTTAGTTAAGAAAGTCAACATTCAAAGGACGGAATTCCCTTCCTTCTTTTCTTCAATCTCAGAATTGCTATACATCTAACATAGGAAGTTGTATCAATTCACAGTTTCGCTAGAATCATCTAACATGCGTTAATAAACTCGTTTGCAGCTTTACTTAGAATTGATTTTTATTAAATCAGGGAAGAACTTTTGGGACAGGCAGACTAGATTCAATTTCTTCTTAACCATCTTTCAAGTTGAAATGACCATATCCTGTTAGTGAATTGGTTAATACGTAAGATGAGATCAGTGTCCCTCCATCACCAAATCTCTGTTCCCTCACCCTCACCATATCAAGTCTCTTCTGCCATGAATTAAAAGTGATTTAATCCAAAGACATTGAAATGCTTCTTACCTCCTTTTGTAAAATTTATTCTTGAAGTGATAATTCTGGTGACAGAGTTCAGCTCATGGAAGGAGCTGTGAATTTATTTGGGGATTTCTATAAGCCTGGCATTGTTTAACAGCTGTCAATAACTTCACCAGGGTGAGTGACATACAAAATAATACCCAGATGCAGAACTGAGGGAAGGGAATGGCAAAATCCAGGAGGCAGAGATGTGGATAGAACACTTATCACTGAAGACTGAGTAAAGAGCACAGTCGTGTGCAGAGAGAGAGAGTCTTGACTGAGAGAGCATCAGGTGCCCAGCCAGCTGAAGAACCATGTGTGAAGTGACACTGAGAAGACTAGAGGGACAGAGAAGCCAGATAGTGAATGACTTTGAAATCTAGGCAAATAGTGAGACAAGAGCATTTCAATACAAGAGTTAAAGAGATTATGTCTTTAGTTCATCTTTTTATGTGAGTATGCTCACATGGTTAGTGGTGTTGATTTCATGCCGAGAAACTAGGCATTCGTCAGACAACCTAAATCAGTGAGCAGGGAATCACTGGGACATTATTCTAGAATGTTCTTATAAGTCTACAGGAATATCTAGTAGCAACATGAGTATTTCCAGGGCACCAGCAAGTAGGAACTATAATGGACTAGCAAGAGTTATAAGGCTGAGTTAAACAGAAAGGTGAAGTGCGGTCTTGGGCTTTTCATGCTAAGGTCAGGCTAAGGTTGGTGCCCATCCTTGTAACTCTGCTCATATCACTCTTCAGTCTACTTGCTGAACTGTGTGTGTACTTTCAAGTTGATCATCAACTTAAGGAGTCAACTGCTCAGGAAAATGTAGCTTCCTGTGCTTGCTTATGGGTCAAGCTAAGCAGAAAAGGGAAGTGGAAAACTGTTTCTATGTCCCCACGTTTCACGCTGTGGCTGCGAGCCTGGCCTTCCTGTCCATTCTCATGGACTCTGAATGCCTTGTTTCATCTCTCCGCTTTAAGACTAAAAATGAGGTTTTTAAATCAGTTAACATTCATAACTGTGAGTAAATGTATCTGTAATCTCAACAACTTGGAAGCTGAAGCAGCAAGATCATAAATTCAAGACCATCCTGGCCTAAAAAATGAGATCAAGGCTATCCTGGGCAACTTGGTGAGACTGTATCTAAAAATAAAATGAAGTAAGAGGGCCGAGGTTACATCTCTGTGGCCAAGTGCTAAGGCATGTGTGTGGTCCAGGGTTCAGTACCTAGACCATAAAATAAACACCTTATAAGTTGCTATTTGGGGGCTTGTTGGTTCTTTTCTTCCTAATTATAGGAAAAGCTCTTGGAATCATGTGGGAAGGGAAAGGTGTGTCTAATGAAGGTGAAATTTCATAGTGAGACACACAGAACTTTGTTTAGACGACTCTTGTGTTGCAGGTTAAGCTGGTGCTCCAACTTCACCTCTGTGCTAGGCTCAATTGATCAGAAACTGATCACACTCTTGTTTTTCTAACATACTGTCCCTCAGCTACATATTACGAAGGCTTACTTACAGTCTCTTGAGTTTTCGATTTGGCCGAAGTGTCTGTGTTTATCTTTCCTGTAGACTTGTTTTTGCTGTGCAGTCCCTGTTCCTGAGACAGACAGGAGGGGCTGACATCACTTGCCCTCCATGTAGTTTCAAGATTAAGACAGTTTCTCTTCATATGAAATTATCAAACTATTGTGAACAAGCAATCTTGTAGGTGAATCCTACTGGTAAGGTTTTCTTTATCCCTTTTAACTGCTAGAGTAAAGAGTTTAGAATTTAGCCATGAACATCTCTTTAGTCCATCATCATAGCTATCCAAAAATAATGGTCAGGGACCACTCTACATGGCTTCTAGGGCACTGACTTGAAGTGCTGTTGCAAATGGCTCATATGCAATTTAAAAGATGCATGTTTACATCCCTAGGAGGAGAGAGCAATGTTCTTAGGCCTTTAACACTTTCCAATAGGGCGAGTCCTCTCTTTGGGCACCAGCATAGGGACTGGCCTTCTCCACAAGAAAGCAAGGCAGGTTGTGCACATGGTTTAGATCTGTAAATCTAGGTGAGCCACCAGACATGCATGTTCTTGCTGTCACCCCAGGCTCTTAGGATCTGTCCACTACTAGTTGCACCCAGTGTCCCTTTTTAATCATCGGGGTACACAAAACCAAGAGCTTGTTGTGTAGTTGACAGTCAGGACTACACACGGGCATAGGCTCACACACCTTCTCATTTCTGATCACTGTTTCTTTGTTATCTCAACCCCCCAGGTTGACCGTGACACTGCTTCACCGTGGGCTTCCAGGGAAGAGTATTTTTAAGCTATGTCCTAGGACAGAGCTAGTCAGGTTGATCTTTGACCAGAACTTAGGTTTAGTGAAGTCTGTAGTACACCAGGTGTTAGCCACCTTCATGATTTGCAGAAACTTAAAAACAAAAGTTACGGAAAAAGAATCATGTTCCCTTTTAGTTAAATTTATAAATTAAAAAGTGACAAGGGTTTCTATCTAGATAAAATGTAACTGTGCCTAGGTTTCAAATGACCTTTCATCCCAATACAGCTATTTTAGTCTTCTTTTCCAGAATTTTGACCTAAATCATGGTAACCTAAAGTTTTAAGAGAAATAGTTCTATCTTGGCCTAGCCTTCTTCTCTCTTTCTACTCCACTTAGTAAATCCCATTTCAAGACAAATTATTTCCTCTCAGAATAAATGAGTGCTTACACATGTATGTGTATATGATAATGACACAGACTACAGTAGCAAATGCAGCAAAGAGTAACATCTTTAAGCACAGAAGGGTGCTTTTGGATGCTAACACCAATTAAATACATTATTGCCTATTTTGGATGGAGAAAAGGAGAACAACCTTGGTTTTCAGTTGTTTTGTGATTTTTTTGCCCTTCACAACATCAGAATAGTAGTTTCGGCCCTGGGCTTCCTAGGAGATCAGATTTTCTTACGTAAAAGATAACATTAGCAGCATTTACAATAATAAGGTCACAGGCAAGATAAAGTGACTCCAAGGATGTCCTAAGAATAATTTTAAAACATGTGCCTGAATCAATGTTCCAAGCAAGGGTTTAAAGCAGATGCAATTATTGTCTCCACTTATGGATGAGAAAACGGGTTTGGGATTGGAAGTGGAAGTCTTCATCCCTTTGGGCTGCTATAACAAAATACCCTAACACAACACAAACACTGCTCACAGTACTAGAGGCCGAAAATTCAGGATTGAGATGTCAGCCAATTCCATGGCTTGTAGGGATCCATTTTGTAGTTCACAAATAGCAGCCTCTTTCTGTGTCCTCACATGGAGGCCCAGAATCTCACTTGGACGTGTTCTTCAAAACTATCATGGGCAGGACGTGTGTGCAGATTACACACAGCTTTTTGGTATTTTCTCTGGAGGGAAGGAACTAAGCATAGCCTGGTATGAGATGCTTTCCTTTAATATGGGAAGCTTTTTGCTGCCAGCCGCTGAAAGCTAAGCTGGGAGCCCTTTTCCAACCAAGAGATAATGTCTTGCTTCTCTTGGCTGCCATGTTGTCAGTTGAAGACCATACAAGGTATAAAGAATGCTTATCAATTATGAATAATGGGGTTACTAACCTTTACTAGCAATTGAAGAGTTATTAATCATTCTTAAACATATCATTCTTTGCGTAAAATGTGGCAGTTTGGGGTTGAATTTTTGTGCTCCCCACCGAAGGAAAATACCACGTTAAATTCTCCAGAGGCAAGGAGATAGACTAGCAGGTCAGGCGCGGAGGATGATTAGATCTTAAGGGAGGAGGTTTGACAAATGGGGTTGAGGGCTTTGTGAAAGCGGCCACCAGCAACTTCTTCCCCTCTTCTCACACACGAGGACCTAAGAATGTACCACTTGTGGACCAGAAGAAAGCCCTCTCAGAAACAACAGCAACAAAAAGCACATTCGGGCTCTCTGGACCATGGGGACACATTTCTCCTGTTGACAAGCACTCAGTTTCTGTGTTCTCACTTCATCAACAGCTTGAGACGATAGCTGTGAGTGACGATTTCTGACCCAGCCCTTGTTAAACTCAACCACATTGGGCATCAATCAAGGATACAGCTGTGACACAAGTTATTTCCCAACTACTGTAGGTCCCCCCCCCAAAAAAAATCCCTATCTCACGATAGGGATTTTTAAATGAATGGGTCAATAGCTTTCATATTAGAATCAAGAAAATTAGTGATGAAACAACTCACCAGTCAATAACCTGTATTCTCACTAAAAATATCAAATCCCTTATAGCTCCAGCATGCTCGCCATTATTAAAAACAACTTGGTGGTCAAGATTTTATAGAAAAAAAAGAAATAAAAAAATTCCATGTACTCTCTGTAATAGTATAATAGCAAAATACATAGAATTAAGATATATATAGCATACATATATGTTCTATATTCCATGTATATGAATACTATATATTCTATAGTCTGTGTATCTTAATACATACATACATACATACATACATATATACATATATACATGTACATATTCCTGTTTTGGAAGAAAACAAATGGGGTATGGCAAAATGATGCTGACTGTTTAAAAGAGGAATGAATAGATTTTTATCTCGAGACTCACAATTGGCTTCTTTTCCTCCATTAACTATAAGGGAGAAACCCCAGTCTGAGCTTTGTAATCCAATCCCACCCCAACCCAAGCACCTACTAGACCGAATGCATTCACATTGTTGTCCTGCAGAATATCTGACGCAGATTCTTGCTAGGATGTCTATTCCGGGTTGGGAACCTAGGTGTTGCCTCATAGCTCAGCCTCCGTGGAACGTTTATGGACATGTTTATGATTTGCTAATGTGTGCTGTGACCCCATCAGTCTGTTTGCAGTGGGGGGGGCTGGGATGAGAGGGAGTGTTTGGAGGGGGAGAGTCATTTGTTTGATGTTTTCGTGGTGGGAGGGTGAGGGAGGGGAGAGGGCTCATCATGATGTTGGAATTCAGGGTAACTTAAGGGGTTCAGTTTGGGGGCCTAGGAGGGCAGAGCTCAGTACTAGAGCACATGCCTATTATGTGTGAGGTCTAGGGTTTGCTTCCCAGGACCACACACCAAATGATATGGGTCCATTTCTGACCCTCTCACACAACATTTTGCTCTAGTAATTCAATTCTACTGTGGTACAGTTTTCCAGTGATCGTGAATTATTTTCTTTCTTCGTTTGATATTTTTTTTCCTCAGGGGAAATCCCTCACATCCAAGAGATTAACAAGCCTTGTTCAGTCTTACTAAAAGGATCGTCTTGGTGACACGAAAGCTGAATGGAGCCATCGCCCATACCTTGTAGCCCATTGCTGTTACCTGGAGCCGAGGACATTAGACCGAGATGTTGCATGAATGAAGGACCTGAATTGTTCTCACCTCTGTGCACACTAAGGCATCGCCACCGCCAAGGGACTCTTTGCGGCCCCATTGCCTCCATCTCCACCTGTTGTCTGCTTCCCCTTCCCCTCTTATTAAGCTGGATCTGTGTCCTTTTCCTTTTTAACCAGTTCAAGTGAAGTAAACTTTATTCCCCCCCCCCCCTCCTTTTCTTAAGCTTCCGCTAGATACACAGTTCACTGAAAATTCAGTCAGACACAAACTGGAAGAATTGTAAAAGAAAAAAAAGTATATATCAATAAGTATACACATGGCTTCACATTTATTAAATAACAAATTAGCACAGAAGGTATCCTTCCACCCTTGTATCCACAGTCTGAAACAAATGCCCGTCTTCGTCTATTCTCTAGACATTGTCTGTTCATGTTTCCTGTGTTTATTTTTATACCATATTTAAATGAGAAAACACCTTTTACTCCAAATGTATCAAAGTTGACCTCTTCTCTGTAAATTTGTGTATGTTTATATTGTTGTTTTATCTTTCATTAAAAGATGCAGAATCTCTTTGCTTTGGGAGCTTCTGTTGGTGGTGCTAGCTGTAAAAGAAAGTGAAGAGAAAGAACTCCCAGCCTGGGAGCTGCAGCGTAAGCTGCCACCCTCCAGTTTATCTCAGGGCTGGATGGGATGGAGTCAGCACCAGCACGCTGGAAGCATTTCCCTGATGGGCTGACCTGGGATCAGGGAGATGGTTTATCTTCTATGGAAAAACACCACAAATCAGACTTCCACATTTTCAGACCTATCTGAGGAGGAATTTCCAGCATATGATGAAATCTATGCTTGCCTGAAAGCTAATGAGAATTTTAGCTAGAGTAAGGCTTGGGAAGTGATCTTTTTTTTTTTCTTCTTTAAATATGCTTCTGAGCTTACTGAAAGTTTCCTGTTTGCCACTCTCTTATGGGCTCTGTTAGTGACTTTCCTGATGCTTGTGACAAAATTCCTACCAAAAGCACTTTTGAGAGGAGGGCTCTATTATGGCTTAGAGTTTATCCTGGAGGGGAAGGCATGGCAGAGGAGCGGAAGACAGATGGGACTGGTCACCGTTATATCCATTATCAGGAGACAAAGGGTTGGCAGAAAGAGGAATGGGGTTACCAAATGTCAAGCCCCCCACCCCGCGCAATGCTTCACTTCCTCATTTAAGAGTCCACATCCTAATGGTTCCACAGCACTTCAAAACAGCCCTCCATTAGCTGGGCAACAAGTGTTCAGAGAGAAGATTCTATGGGAGATATTTCATCTTCAATTACTGAGCAAGAGAAAACCAGCAATTTGTTTGAAGTCACACAATGGTAAATTGAGATTAGAGAAGAGGAGCCTCACTCAGCCCTGCTTGGTTCTTGGCTGAATCTCATACACCAGACAGATTAAAGAAAAGAAAGCACACATTTCCTTAGCAGAAGCCTTATGTGAGGGGCAAGTGCATATGAAAAGACAGACTTGAACCAATGACTCCAGACCCTACTCTTTCCTCAGCTGGTTGGACAATGTGGAGACTGTGGGAAAGTCTGATAGGACCAAGGGATGTGAGTCAGAGAAGTTAAATGGAGGAAAAACAGCAGGTTCTCGGTGATCTGGTTCCTCTCAGCATCTCCCTAAATTCTTTCATCTTAAAATACCAAACATATCAGGATGAGGATGGCTCAGCAGGCCAGCCGAATAGCCTGTGTTCAATCCCTAGATCTCATATGGTGGAAGGAGAAAACAGACTCTCACTGTTGTCTGTCTGACTTCCGTATTCATGGCATGCCACACTCCACAGACGTAGAAAGTAAATAAATGGAATATATATATATATATATATATATATATATATATATATATATATATATATATAATGGGCTGGGGAGATACCTCAGGGGTTATGAGCACTTGTTGCTTTTTCAGAGGACCCACATGCTGGTTCACAACCATCCATAACTCCAGTTCCAGGGGGAACTGATACCCTCTTCTGCCCTCTAAGAACACTAAACATATACATGAAGGCAAAACACTCACACAAAACAAACTGAGTAACTCTAATTTAAAAGATATTCAGCATGCAGGATATGATGTTTTGGCATAGTGTTACATATTGCCATCAGCATATAAATCCATTCAGTCTGACCTTAAGACCCATTATTCTATACCTATCTCTTCCCTCTTTTGATAAAAGAACCACGAGAGAAATCCATATTTCACAGAGGAAACATTTTTCTGACTCTCCGGACATTCTTATTCCATCTCTGGAGTCCCTATGGACACAGGTAAAAAAAAAAAAAAAAAAAAAAACAAAAAAAACAAAAACTTGATACCTTTCAAGGATGAGATAGTGCTAAAGTGGGCTGGCTTCTTTACTTTTATCTATGCCAAGGTATAGCATATCCCAGCTACTAAAATATATCAAGTTATTAGTGTTCTCTAACTATGAAGGACAATTTAAATATGGAAGAAGTTTGCCAACAGCAGTGGAGTCTAATCTAGCTGATTAATAGCATCACAAATTGGAAAAAAATTGGTAGGAAAAATGTGCAGATAGACTAGAACATAAACACTGTCAACAGCTGGGGAAAATTTGATTATATACTTGTTTGGCTTTTGAAAAAACATAAAATTTGCTGGGCAGTGGTAGCAAACACCCTTAATCTCATCTCTCAGGAGGCAGAGGTAGGCAGGTCTCTGCGAGTTCAAGGCCAGCCTGGTCTACAGAGCAAGTGCCACAACAGGCAAGACAACACAGACTTTCTCTCTTAAAAGGTATTATTATTCAAACAGCCTTGGATAGCTTACAGGGAAACAAAGATGGAGCTCTAGTTAATAAGCTGTTATGGGAAGGAAGTTGTATGTGAAATGTGTGCTTCCACAGGTGTGATGGGTTATTTCAGTGGCAATTTTTCACCAATGTGTTAATCACCTTCATTATCCGTGGTCCTACATATATCAGAGAATCGAGGGAGGGGAAATGCTTCAGGAACTGATGAAATGATTTTACCACACTGCTAATCTGATAATCTGAGTCTGATCCCAGGAGCCCAGTATGAAACTAGAATATCCCTGACTGTACATAGTTATCCTATGTTCTCCAAATATGCTCTGTGATACTTGGGTGTCCGTGTGATACACATACACATGAGAAACAGAGAGAGACGGAGTGGGGGAGTTTAACAACATTTGAAGACAACCAGTTTTTTCTGGGAGTACGTAAAGGCTTTGACTAGCTTTCAGGAAGCGCAGACTAAAGCTTTGGAGGTTTTTTGTTTTGGTTTGGTTTGGTTTTTTGCCATTTAGCCCTTGGCAATCCCAGCCCACCGCCATTCTCATCTCTAGTATCAGCTGGACTATAAGGCAGAAAATAAAAATTTCTTGAAGGTTTCCAGACATAAAACAGCGATTGAAAACTTCTGCCTTCACACTCTCCTCACAGAGCCTCACAGCTCACAGTTGTTGCTCCCCCTGCCCTGCCACCATCCCCCAGTGACTCAAAGTTTCTGTATTCACATTATAAAAGCATCTAATCTTCCTTGACCCAATTCTTCTTTGCAATGTTGCAATAATGTTTTCAGCAGTTCTGGAGGGGGAAAAAAAATCTACTTATTTTGAATAACAGAAATGTGGCCATGAACTTATCTAAGCTTTCAGCTGACAGGAGCCAGTGTAAGAAATGAAGGCAGGATGATTCCCAGGCTTCATGACAAGTGTCGCACTTGATCTTGCTCCTTGGGGCTTGCTGGTGTATCTGCCCTGATAGCTGGGTGCACACTTCTTATTATGTGATAAGTTAGAAATAATTGGGGCATTAACTTAGGGGCAAGACTCGAGTACTATGAATCCATTCCATTCATTTCAGTGCAAGGATCGATTGTATCCATATACAAGGGCATATTTGAGACAACACATTGAATTTCCAAATGCTTTGCCGCTGTGACCCATGACAACAACCAGAGAATGCTCTGAGAAGTCTCTAGGATATTTACAGGAAACAACCAAAGGTACCATTCTGTCTCCAGAGACTTTCAGGAAACAGCATGTGTCAGTGATGTGTGTCGAGAGTGGGAAAGACAGAGAAGAAACTAAGCTCATATTTCAACCCTGAGGGCCTCAGAGATTTCACTGTATGACTGGGAACCTGTGACGTTTTACTAAGAATCGCAGTCCCACCAACTCAGTTTGAGAAAAAATGCAAAAAATGCCCTGCTCATAAACTATTATTAAAATAAAACTAAATCACAACAGACACGTGCCCTTGGCTATTTAGGGATGTTTCCTTGGGACTGAAGTGTAATGTCTTTGTAACTTCATTTTCAAATGGCCATTAGTGGCTAAGTAGATGTGAACATTTCTTGATTAATAAATTGATTCATAAATCTTAATGTCTTTATTAGGTTACAAAGCCTTAATCATCTCACTCTTGTTTGGAAATGCAGTAGGTCCGAACGTGCTTAATATCTTTTAAAGGTTAATAACATCCCCCTCTTGTATTGGTTAAAAGGATTAAGATAATGTATGTAAATGACCCAGCACAGTGCTTGGTGCATAATTGGTAGAAAATAATTTTTCTCTTACATGCTCCTCTTTTTTTTTTTTTTTCCTCTAGGGAGACATCTTTATAAAAAAGATACAGTAAGTATCCACACACTGCTTTTAGTTAGAATGAAGTCGGGGAAAGGCCAGAAATAAATAGAGTCAGGACATCGGAGGTCTTGGGCATGTAGAAAACTGTGATAGAGGTTAAGAAATTCCATGACAATAAAACTGTAGAACCAAAAAAGTGATCAAAGGGGAATCCTTAGGTCGGTTAAGGGAATTGCGTCCCGGAGGAGGAGGACATTCTGGAAGCCGATGCTTGGAAAATTGAAACTTTTCCTAAGATATCCATGGCCTCACCAATGTGTAGTCTAAAACCCCAGAGGAGTTTGGCCAGTATCTACTATGACAGTAGTTGGCAGTGAGTGTAAGATATGGGTACCATCACCCTGCCCCCTCTTAAGGAAGGAGGGGGAGGGAGGAGGGTTAGTGGGGGAGCCGGAGGGGACTGGGAGAAGGGGAGGAAGTGTAAATTTTTTGAATGAAAAATAAAAGAATAATAATAAAAAAAAGATATGGGTACCATCACCTAACTAAGTAACTAAGCAACTCAGTTACACTGCGAAGGACACAGGATCTTTTTGCCAGGTAGGTTCTTGGTTTTGCAGATAAATTAATTTTAAAACAGACACAGAAAGAAACTCAAAGATAATTTATTGGATTTAGAGAACAGCCCCTGCTAGGAGGAGGGAGAAAGAAGAAGCAGAGAGAAAGCTGAGTTTTCTGATCCAGGAGTCAAAGCAGGAGGCAAATTTATCAGGGGAAGCCTGTACTTGGCTGCCTCCAGGGAGGACTTCCAGAAAGTGAACAAGAAAGCACTGAGCAGGGGGCCGAGCATTCTGAGGATTTCAGCAGGTGTAAGGGGAAGGGAGATGGAAAAATACAAGAGAAAAAGGCGATTGCTGTTGAAATTACTGGGCACAAGCGAGAACAGATCAGGAGACACACTAGCGAGAGAAAGACAAGTTCGTAGGCCTGAGGAAGTTGGTGCAGAAAAGAGGGGCATGGAGCGGGCATGTGCAACTTTTAAAGGCTGCCTAAGACTTGCGCACAGGGCCTTATTTAGCTGCGGCATGCGTGGATCACGTGACCACGCTGTACTTAGTCAAGTAGGCCTTGAGGGCCCTGGGTGGCTATGTAAATTGTCTGATCTCTTGATGGCACATACATGGCCCTGGAATCCCGAGGTGCCTGCGTTTGGTGCTAGACATTTTGCCAGAGCACTGGGTGATGGAACCGATAACAGCTGTAATGGTGCTAATAAGGGTTAGTTGGGTTTTCACTGGTACTTTAAAATTAATTCAGTCTCAGTGACCTCAGATACATTTTTGGAGTGAGAGTATTATCAAATAACACCGAACACGGAAGGATCCATGAGAAAAAGGACCTGAGACATGCCATGCAAACTCTTTTAAAAAATTACACAGTATTTAATTACAAAGTTACTAAAATTAAAAGAACTTTTTAATGAAACTAATGAAGTAAGCTGAAGGACGTAAAAGAACACTTACCTAATGGTGAATGGGAATTTTCTGTAATATACAATATGATTATTTGCTAATGAATAGATTAATTAAATATATCAAAACCTCAGTGAGATTATCTGCGGAACTTTGTAATGTAACTCTCCATTTGAATGATAGGATTTACGACCCAAATGTTCAAGGATACATGAGACAATTCGATAAAATGAACAAGGTAAGGCCATTCAGTCTACCACGTAGCAAAATGTCTTCTAAGCTACACAAACACCTCCACATACACATACCCCTCCCCCCACCACACAAATACAACTTAGAAGAGAGAGTCACAATTAACATACTGACATGCCATTCTTTCCAACCCCTCTGGTTTACATTTTAACATCCAAAAAGATACAGTCTTTTCAGAGGAGCAAATTAACCTCTAAAGATAAGGGTGGCGGAAGACCTGACTTTTCTCGCCTCATTTACAGCAAATGCCTAAAAACCCAAGTTCTTAGTACATCAAGATATTGCTTGGTGCTTTGCCCATTGTGCTCCTGGCTTCCCACTCTGAACAAAGAGGGAAGAGCCAATGGTCAAATTGACTGGCCTCCGACCAGCTTCACTTCATTAGAATGCAGATTAGCCTCTGGGACATTACCTCAATTGAGAGTAATCTGGCTTCCTTTTCTGTCTCTTGTGGGGAGGCGTTTCCTCAGTCCCTCAATTCTGAGCTGCTGGGTGACCGGCTGGAGAACCAGTACTCCAAACATTTGGAAAGCCCCAGGTCTCCACTCACTGATTTATGGCCCAAGGACTACCGCTGCTCACGTAGCCCAACATCTGCCGGGTGTTCATGGCTAAAACAGCCACTAACTAAAAGAGCGGTCCAACAGGCAAAAGTTCTGCCGCGGACCTGCTTTACCTGTGGATAGATGGTAAGTGGGCAACGAAGTACGCTGAGGAGAAACCCGACATGATGCTTGTTGAGAGAGCACGCACTGACAGGCGACTACAGGCCTTATCTCCGCCTTTCTTAGGCAGGTCTTCCTAAAAGCAAAACCGACAGTGAACGCCTTGAGTCCTGTGTTTTTCTTCAGTACTGGAGATCCGTAGTCTACCACATGGTAAGCGTGCAATCTGCTCCTGAGCTACATCTCCTGCCCCTTGGATTTTTTTTTTTTCTGTGTTTTGTTTACACCTCACCTTCTCATTGTACTCGCTACCCATTTGAGGTGCAATGTCCCTTGTTTTGTCTTTGGATGGGGAAAAGTCAGGGCCTGTGAACGCCACTTCCGCTGAGCAGACCAGGCCAAACTTCATTCATTTGCTGCATTTACAGCAATTCTAAGTCTCAAGGCTTGGATCTGCTGTCTTTCCCTAAATATTTTTCAAAGTTTACCTTTGGTTTTGTTTTCTATAGGCCAGAGACACAGTTCCATGCCGCCATCAGCAGCAGCCAAAGGGGATCTGATGACCTTCTTCCTAGAATACCAGTAGAAATCTTTCCCATATGGAATTTCATTGGTCCATATTGTGGAACCATTGAATCCACCAGAAAAGCTGATATTATCAAGTGAGTTTAATAGGGTTGAAATGTGAAAGATTTATGTCTGAAAGCTGATGATGCTAAGGCCTTTCACAATGATAAAAAGCTTAAGAACAGAGAAAATACCATCCTCCTCCCCACCCAGAACTCTGGATGCTAACTAAACACTCAGCAGTTGGAAGATCACTGATTTAAAAGAGTCAACCCAATGTTTGACTCAGCCTTTTCCCATCTCCCTACCCCTAGTTCCATGGTAATACTGAAAACCAACTCTCTTATAATTACAATTAAGAATGGCAGCCACTGGATGGGAGGGAGGCAGGTGAAACTTTCCACCAGCCTGGGCCCAAGACCAGGCTCTTTAGCTTGTCTGGAAGCTCGCTGAAGGTTGAGTTCAGGGTACCTTTTTGCCTGATCCAAGTCAGAGTCTGTTCTGTGAGAAAAGTTCAGATACTAGTGCGTGTGTTCTGAAGAGGAGTAGAAACCGCTTAACGGTGTAGCTATCAAGGCAACGGCACCAAACGCAGCTAAAGGAACATGAGAGTAACAATAAAAACGTGAAAATGACACGCAAGGGATGAGATCTGTGCAAGGAGTCTAAAACCCTCTGACATATCTCTAGGGATTGAGACAAACACACACAGACACAGGGCCTGCCACCTGTGTGGGAAAACTCAGAGAAGCACCAGCTACTACCTCCTGTGTGACATTAAGCCTCTGTGAGACCAGGACACAAAAACCAGAAACTGCTTGCTGGAACATGGAAAAATCACAAACATACGAATGTACACACATGGATACAAATGTACACACATACATGCCACCCACATGCAGACACACATACGCACATGTGTAGCAGGAGGCCACTTGTTTGTTTCCCGGTTGCCCAGACTCCCAAAATAACCACACAGAAACTGTATTAGTTAAATTACTGCTTAGCCTATTAGCTCTAACATCTCATTGGCCAGCTTTTACATCTTAATTTAACCCATTTCCATTATTTTATATTTTACCATGAGGCTCATGGCCTACCAGCAAGGTTCCAGCAAGTCTGTCTTCAGCGGCAGCTCCATGGCTTCTCCTTTACTCTGCCTCCTTCCTTTCAGCATTCAGTTTAGTTTTCCCCACCTAGCTCTACTCTACCCTATCACAGGCCTAACACAGTTTCCACACATGCATGTAGCATGAATAATAAAAACCCAGAGACAGATATTGGAATTCAACCTGAAGATCAGAAAATCAAAGCAGCCAACCACTAGAGAGATCTTTTACCTCTACAAATTCTTCAGACTGAAGAGACGAGATCCTGTCTCCACGAATCCGCGAACTGCATACTCCACTACCTGTTGTCTGACCCTTTATATTCCTCTCTCTGCCCAGCCATATCGTTCCTGTCTCCATTTCCCTAGTGCTGGGATTAAAGGCATGTGATTCCAAGTACTGGGATCACCTTTGCGTGAGCTCTGTTTCTCTTTTAGACAAATTCAGTCTTGTGTTACCCAAAGTGGCCTTGAACTCACAAAGATCCACCTGCCTCTGTCTCCCAAATTCTGGGATTAAAGGTGTGTGCCACCACTCCCTGGCCTGTATGGCTGACTGGTATGGCTGCTTTGCCTTCGTATTTTCAGGCAAGCTTTATTTATTAAAACACAAATAATATACCATTATACATGCACACACATATAAATGCACACACATGCACATATAAGTGTGCACACATACACAAATACATGCAAGGACATGCACACTTATGTATACACACATGCATACACACAACATACACACAAAAGCACAAACACATATACACACGAAGTCATGGGAACTTTCTGACTCAAGACACTTTCTATGGTTTTAACTGCCCACTGAAGGGTTATGTGTTAAAGACTTTGGTCCCCAGCTTTAAGGACCTTGAGGCTTCTGGGGACCAGCAGAATGTTAGTGAGGTGGAGCCAGATAGAAGGAACGGAGGACACTGGAGTCTGCTCTTCAAGGGAACATTGGGACAACAGTTTCATCCTCTCACTTTTTGCTTCCCAGCTGCCAGGAGATGAGCAATGGCCCCTGCCATGTGCTCCTTCTGAGATGCACTGCCCTGGTGCATGCCCAAGGGTCATGGAGCCAAGCAACTACAAGCTAAGTTGTCTCAGATGTTTGTTGTCTCAGGTGTTCCACGGGGATGGAAGGCTGACAAACCCAGCATTAAGGAAACCTCTGGTCAATTTTTCACTGGTCACTAATTCAACTGGACAGACTTGGTAGCCGCACACGACAAATACTGCACTTTACAAATTAAATGTGAATGTCATAAATAAGATGAGAGAAAGGATGAGAAAGGTTTGTAGCAATAGCAAACCCCAGGAGAGCACTGCAGCAGATGTGTTTCTACAGTTGACACATTATTTTAGATGTTTTATTATTATTATTAGCATTTATTAATATTATTATAATCATCATCCTAGGGCTGGGGAGATGAAATGGGCAAAGCGCTAGTTGCACAGGCATGAAGACCTGAGTTCGGATGCACATGCATATGACCCTAGCCCCAGGAGGCAGAGGCAGAGGCAGGAGGATGTTTGGGTCTTGTTGACCAGACAGCCTAACTGATTACAGGACAGCCTGGTCTATAGAGTGCGTGCCATGATAGCCAAGGCTACACAGAGGAAGCCCTTTCTCTAAAAACCAAAAACCCAAAACCAAAATAAAGTAGATAAGCAATTGAGGAAGACACCTGACATTGGCCTTTTGTCTTCTCTGAACATATACCTGCACACACAAGAGTACACAGCACATCTCACACACACACATATACACACATATGTGCCCAAATCTCATATGTATATTAGAAATAATAATAAGAATTTGTTTTATATACAAGTAATTAGGATCATATGACTCTTATGTGGGTAACAGAAGAAATCATGAGAAACTGTCCCTAAAGACTCTAAGATGTTGGAAGAGACTAAACAAACTTTTAGAAAGATGAATTAGAGGATTTAAATCAGCTGTTATAAATATGGCCAAAAACTAACAGAAATCATAACTAAAGAATTAAGGTGAAATGTGAAAGTATTATTGCAACAGACAGAATGAACTATCCCAAATAGGTAAACAGAGAGTCAGAAATCAGACTAGAGGCTGCCAGAAGATGGAGAGAGGAGACAATTTTCTGAGTAATAACGATGTTTTAAAATTCAAGAGTGGTAGACACTGCACAACACTGTGTACACGTGGGAAGCACTGACCTGTGCATTGTAAAAGGGAGAATGCTCTGGTATGCAAATGATATACACACAAGTGTCTTAAGGATTAATTGCCCACATAGCAGGAACAATCAGAAATTGATATTTAAAGGCTGAATTGTTTCAACGGCCTATAAATGAAATATAGATGAAGTTAAATTATGAGAGGGGTCCAGAGAGAACTTTCAGCATGAATGAAGATTAGCGTGAAAGAAGAATTTAATGGAATGGTACCTTCTCCTTATTACTTTAAAGAAAAACACTCAGCTGGCTTTTAGTGAAGGGTTGGAGATTGGGTAGAAAAGTGGTGTGGGACAGTCAGAAGGCCATGTGTGAAAGCTAAGATAAAAATCTGGAATTTGATCTGCTTAGAAAAATAACTCTGCATGGGTCAAAACCTAAATATTAAGCTAACACTATAACCCAAACAGAAAAGGGAATCTTTGCAGCTGGAATTACCCAAAGATTTCTTCGATATTTTACCAGAAGTATGAACCATAAAGAGTTTATTATGTATAATTTTATAAATTATTTACAGGACATAAATTATTTTAAAACACCTTCAAGATTTGAAGTATCTCTCCTTCCAAATTTAAAACATCTCTTCTTTTAAAGCATTGTTAAAACAATTAATTTAAAAAAAATCAGTCTTTGCCTCAGAGGAAACAGTTGCTTTGTAGGTATTCCATCAAAACATCCTCAGGGATGACCATTGGCAGGAACCAGGATTGGGACCAAATTCACACAGTCCATCTCTTCTCCACACTGCCAGAAGTTGCAAAGAGTAAGTGACAGTGTTTGCACGGTACACCCCAATGTCATGGGCCTGCTTACATGGATAGGTGAACAAAGCCTGGAGGACCGAAACCAAAAGTAGAAACTGTGCTGGAATCTTGCGCTCTGTGACTTAAAATTCCAACTGTGAAGTCCTAGTCAGGTAATTAAGTTTCAGGATCTTCCATTGCCCTTTTATTAAATATTTATTAAATAAGGATAACAAACACACAAAGCCATTGAGAACTTTAAAAATAACGTTTTACTTCCCTATTGTTAATTGAGACTTATCTGGACATCTTCATGGGGCATATTGCGGTAGCTAATGTCGTACACACTCTCTAATCAAATCAGGGCAGTGAGTGTTTCCACCTCTTCAACCATTAATCTCTTCTGTGTGTGTGCTGGGAATTCCTTATGCTTTTAATCATTTTAAAATACACCCTAAATTGTTTTGACCAACAGTACACCGGCAATGCTAAAGAGCCAGGCACCATTTCTCCACTCCATTTCGGTGTACCATGTCGACTGTCTCCCCTAGTCAGGGTCCCGTTCTCACCCCGATCTCCGTTCTTCTGCAGCATTTTCTTATTAGGCTCCGGACATGAGTGAGAAGGCATGTTTCTCGTCTCTCTGACTTTCTCTCTCAACACAATGGCCCCACTTCCATCCCTGTTGCTGCAAACATAGGACTTCATTCTGGGCAGCATGGTGGGAGGGTGACACTGTGTGCTGAGAATCTTTGACTCATGTATCTGGGTGACCTTCCATTTTCATTGGTTGTTCCAAATCAAATCTTGAAGAAAAGAAAAAAAAGCTGGAAAGGCACGGAGAGAAGGGAAGAGCATTGCAGGAACGGGGAGAAAGCAGGCGCTGTAGAATTTTTAGCTTTGACTTGTGGGAATGCTGATTCTGCCAGCTTCCCCAAGGGAGGCCCTGAGCAGGACCACAAAGAAGAGCCCCAGTATCCACAGCAGAGCACCAAGGACCTTCTCCACAGGTCCCCAGGGCCAGTGTTCTCTGAAAACACCGTCTATTGTAAAAAAAAAATCAAAATATTTCATTCCTTTTTTAAATTTGACAATTTTTGAAATCCTTTACTGCAAGCTCAGTCCTGATGCTCATCTCAGTGACGTCATTTCTCCCTTTAGCCACGTATCTTTCACATACGGTCCCACTCCTGGTATAGCAAATATAATGATGAATTTTCTCCAAAATAAAATAAACAAATCAACGAAGGGGTTCTGGTATTTGAAGGGGTTTATTTATAAATACTTTCTGACTGATGCAACTAACTTTATGTTTTAATTGAATTTATCTTTACTCAACACGAAAACAAAATTTCTGTACCTATGACCGAGGCGCCACATGAGCATCTGGTAAATGTGTACATTGTACAGTCAGGTTATACATTGTTCCCACTTCTTTATGACACAAATCCCTTTCTTTCAGGCTTTTTTGGTGAGCTGGCCAGAGTTGCCGTGCACAGTTCTGTCATACTAAAGCACAGCAGCACTGCTCACGTCTACCCAGCATCAGCTTGACATGTATATAACACCAGTTCTCCATTTCTGCTTTGCCATAATTTTTCAGCCCTCTGTAAGGATGTTGGGGCTAGAGAGATGGCTCATCAGGCAAAGTCTGATGACTTCCATTCCCAGGGACCAACCCTCTTGGTGGAAGATGAGAACAAGTTCCTATAATTGTTCTCTGACTTCCATATGTGTGTCATAGTATGCACACACACACACACACAGAGTGAAAAAAAGAATGAAATGTTTTCATATGGAATAAGCACTGTGATTATTTTTAAGGATGGCATATTTTAAAAAACCCTCACATATATATATATATATATTCTTATATGGATGTAATAATATCTCACATGCTGTTATACAGTTAGTAAGTTTTATTGCATGAGATTCTAACTGTTCTGGAAAACCTAGATAATTTCCTAGATGATCTCTGTTGCTACAGGTTACACTGCTTAAATTGTATGAGCTGTGTTCGTACGTTTCCTCTCCTCGTCTAAGTGCTTACCAGTTTCTGCTTAATTTTGACCATTATAATAGACTAACCAGAGAGTTTGGACCTTAATAACAGGTCTTCCTGATACTCAGTGAGTTGGTTTAAGGCTAACTAGTAAATCGTAAAGGATTTTAATCTGGTTATCTATGTGGAAGCCTGTGTGTATTCCACTAACCTAGAAAGTTTTATTTAATTCACGTTGTAAAATATCTTTCCATTAAAATGTTAAGAGATCGGAGCTGCAGTTATGATTCATTGGTAGAGTGTTTGCCTAGCTTGTGTGAGGCTTGAAGTTCCACTGCACACACTGCAAAGTGAACCAAAACAAAATAAAAGAAATGACCAAAGTTAAAAGACCTGTGTCACCAGTGAAGTAGTCAGTCTTTGAGCACCAGTGTGGCCTTGGGAAGACGAATCCACAGAACAGTTCCAAATTCCAAGTATTACTGGGGTTCCCAAGGGTACTGCCATTTTAGGTATCTCATGCTGTCACCTCAGGGGAGCCTGCCCTTCCCTATGTGTGCTGTAAAAAGACAGGGAGGAGCGTTTGCCTTTTATGGCTAATTAAATTGGTTAGATATCCAAAGGGCAAATGAGAGCGGTGAGTCAATTTACATTCCTCCGTGTGACAACTGATTCAGGACTCATGGAATGTATTCCCTCATAAAAAAAAAAAAAAAAAGGAAATGTGGAAGTAGCAAGGATTTCTGTGATTGTGCTTTTGGTCATAACATAGTCTCTATTAGAAGATACAACTTCTTAAAATTGCTTTATGCTGCCTAGACATAGCATCTGACCAGTTGAATAATTCATGCATGCATTTTGTTCCCCTTAAGACATGGGAACTGTAATGAATTCTGTCTACCTTCAAATAGAACACAGGAATCCCCCAAAGATTTGCCTAGGATTGCTTTCTAGTGTTTTAAAGACATGCATATGCAGATATGATAGATGCATATTAAAATATGTATATACAGGGAAATAAGATAACTAACAAGTATAATTTTCTCATCAGTCAGATTTATTTATTAGCATACACACTTTTAGACCTCAGGATTTTGCATAATTTATCTATAAAGGTTTTCTTCCTCACGTGTGCCTTAGCCCATCCATTGTGCATCACCCACATCTCTCTATTCTTTAAACTCTGTTTTCCTAATTCCTTTTCTTAAGTCTTTTCTAATTCCTATTAAGGCTGAATTCTATAAACTTCAGTTGATATTTGCATCACTTGAGCACTGGAAACCAAAGCTTTAGGCCAAGGAGATTTCAGAAGTATCTCTTAAGACTTTGATCTTCAAGTAGCCCTTCAAGATCCCAAAGCTGTGAATCCACGGGCTAGCTTCAGAGACTTTGTATTCCAAAATGCTCTACGGCTAAGACATAAATTTCCTGACTTCTTAAACATAAGAGACATTTTGTTTCATTGGCCACTTCTTTTTATCACTGTTCTAGGCCACTCTTTATGCTTGGTCTTTCATTGCACCATCTGACTCCCTGGGGGATCCTGTCTCTCCTTAATTCATCAACACCGATCAGTAAAAAGCATATGAACCAACAATCCCTGTTTCCTGGGTACAAAGGGAGCAAGATTTGTCTTTGATGTTTTATCTTTGAAAAAAGACAAAACATAGGAGTGCGAGTCACAAACCAAAATGCCTCAGATAAAATCAGCCCCCTTGTGAGTACGGTCTAAACCCAGGTTAGTGGAATGCGGTCAAACTGAAAAGGGAGAGCCAAAGCAATGTGTTTCCCCAGGCCTCGGGTGGAAGCAGAGTGCTTTCCAAGCATTTGACAAGCCTGACATCTAGTGGTTAACTTGTAGCTGATTTAAGTGCTGTGTGGAAACCAGGTAGATCAGTAACTGTCAAGGCCAACATTACCGTAAACAGGGCAGACCGGAAAGTATGAAAGTCACTTCGGTGAGTGTGTCATCCATCTGTAATCAGCCTACTTGTCTATACCCAGGAACACAAGTCCATTTGCAGTCATTCTACAAGGACTAGGGGTCAGAGACAAATGAGCAAAAGCAAGAGAAAGCGCAGGGGGCAGTGTGCTAGCTGTGTCACATGATCCCATCTGGTCATCTTCCACTGTGTGCGTCAAACATCGTCTTCCCAGCAGCCTTGCATCATAGGCATTGATTTTACAGATGAAACAGAAGGCAAGAGTCTTGCTGGGCTGTCAAATTCTTACAAACACAAGGGGAAGGGAGCAAATGACTGCCCTGCATTTTCAAAAGTTATTTCTTTTATTTTTCAAGATTATATCATTTTCCTCTTCTTTCCTCCCTCCAAGCCCTCCCATATATCCCTAACGTGTTTTTTTCAAATTCATAGCCTCTTTTTTCAGTAATTGTTGGTGTGTGTGTGTTTGTGTGTGTATGTGTGTGTATTCCTAAATACATAAATACTAATATAAGCTTTGCGATACAGTCAACTGTTTTGGCCTAATTGAAAAGCAAAATCTTTGAAGGCAGTCATTTGTTTTCTTTTACTTTTGTTTAGGAGAATTTGGCAATTCTTATTTGGCTCCAGAATGAAGTATACTTTCCCCTCTTTGAGATAAATGTGTGGATTCTTTGCTGTTGCTCTTTTGTTTGTATGTTTGTTTGTCTACACTAGAAGTCTACAGAGCATCTTTCCAGATTCTTTGTCTGAGTAAAAAACCTCTGCTGTAAATGAGTCAGAGGATGGCTTCTAGGGGAAATGCAATCTAAACATACATCTATCCAGTGTCCTGGAGGGCATTCACATGTGTGACAACAAAGAGCAGCGGCTGCAAGGGAAAGGAAGGGACAAAGGACACCAGACACTGATTAACTGTGGTGTTCCTACTATGCCATCAAATATTGACTGTCAGAAGACAGCCCCCACCCTTGAGTGGAATGCCAAGGAGAAAAGAGCTCATGGGTTTCATGTGTTGTCTACTGCCTGATGCTGCTCCAGCCAAGATGTGGTTACTGAGTTCAGGGGGGACCATCTGAGTCTCGGGGCTAGGAATCAAACCTGTGAGGTCTGCATAGCTTAAGAGCTGAGCAAGTGGAAGCTATAAGCGCAGAGGCTAGGCTGGTGGCAGGCCAGCGGCACTGCCTGTGTTTATTCCCTCCAGAGACGGGCTTCCTGCTCTAGTGCCCTCACACACTCAGGGGTGATTGCTCAGCCAGCAGGTGGACCATCAATAAATAGAGTTGATAGGAGTATAACGTTTTGAATAAAATATCAAGCTTGATTTTCATGAATCCCCTCTCTGTTAGAGAAAATGGGTCCAAAGACAAGTATTTTCATTTTAAGTTTACTTAACAAATGTGTTCCACTTTCCCTTCAGAAGGTGCTTTACATGTTATGAGCTCATAAAGAGCCAGGACATTTTAGCCACAGGGCAGAGATGGCCAGTGTTATAGTAGATCATAGGAATAACAGTTGACTTGTTCCTGCAAAGAAGAAAAGAATCCCAGTGTGTTCTGTTGTACTGGCCTTTTTAGTCTGAGCAGACTTGCTTGGGGAGAAGTAACAAAAGGCATTCAGGTGCCTCAGCCCAGACATATGCAGGGGACAATGGAGAACAGTGGCAGGGAGGGAGACAGGACAAAGGGACATCAGAAACAAAGCTGATGTGACTTCAGTTTTTTATTGTCTTTTCTCTTAAGAAAAACTGGCTGTTAGGGTTGGCATTATTTTTAATCATGCATGCTAAGATATAGGGGTTAAAATGGCATCAGTGTAGAATACATGTTATTCACATGAAACGAGTTTGTTTAGGATGAGAAAACATCATCTTTCTGTAATTACATTTCCCTTGAAAATAGTGGTTCCAATGAAGTGGTTGAAAGTTTACAGAATATTGGATTTTCTTTCCAAAGTATGTAAAGCAGCTTGGTAATACCCAAATATTATCACATTCTTTCTTCCTTTTCCTCTCAGAAATGGATTTGACAGTTAATCCAATTGGTGTTAATTGTGTTCCTTTTATAAAGCTAATTTTGTGCTACTCAGTTTCAGTGTGTGCATGCAAGTGTGTGTGTGTGTCTGTGTCTCTGTGTGTGTATGTGTGTGTGTGTGTGTGTGTGTGTGTGTGTGTGTGTGTGAGTTTATGCACATGAGTGCAGATGACAGAGGAGACTACATGTGTTAGATCCCCCGGAACTGAAGTTATAGCAGGTTGTGCACTGCCAATCACGGTGCTAGGAACCAAACTCATTCTCTGCGAGAGTAGTACATGCTATTAATCACTGAGCTTCCTCTAAAGCCCCGTAAATAGTATTTGACCCTAGATAAAATTAAACTAATATAACTTCACTGGGTAGAACATCTTTAGGAAAACCTACAAGTATTCAAAAAATAAAAAAACCTCACTAAACTGTAGTAAACTGGGGGACACAGGAAGAGACAATTGCCTCTAAGGCAGGAAAGACAGTCCATACATAACGAGTTCCTGAGGCAGAAATATCAATTGTGAAGAAATGAGGGTTAAGAAGACGATGTCATATTAACACTAGGACAGACGCATGCTTTCCTTTGTAACAGATGCTCCTTCCAGCCAGGTCACAGGTCTTTGCAAGCACCTGTGTTTTCCAGTGTAGATTTGCAAACTATGGCAGTTGCTGTCACTGTCTCTCCAGTGAGTGGCATTAGGTTTAAAAACACTGAGGTCATTATGCCATACAGAAAGCCAACAGAATGCTTTTCTGCCTCTTTAGCCACCATTCAATTTCCATCTGCCAGTCGGGAGTGAAGGAGCTAGAGGGATAGCTCCATCTACAAAGTGCTTCTGCTGAGGAGGTGGAGACAGATGGATCTGTGGGGTTCTCTGCTTAATCAGCCTGGCCTGCTTGATGAGTACCAGGCTGATGAGAAACCCTGTCTCCAAAAGAATCTTGGATGGTGTCCGAGGAATGGCAACTGAAGTTGATGTAAGGCTTTAGTGTGTATACACATGCGCGCGCGCACACACACACACACACACACACACACACACACACACACACCAGAATTCCCTAAGTCCACAGATATCCATGAAGTTATACTACTATGGGACATTATTGTATCACTATGGTACATATTATTAGTTTATTAACAAATCTGGCTGCCCTTCTTAGAAATACACCATAGTGAAAGCTTATTATTATTTCAAAATCTCCTCTGAGATGCTTTCCATGATCTGGGTCTTTCATGCTCATGTATTGGGAAGAGAAAAGCAAGACTTTAGCACAGCCTTCCTGAACTCTCTATGCTCATGTCCATCCCTTGGCTTTCCTTGACGTTGGCCTTCATGGAATTGCTTGTATCAACTTTGTCCTTAACTACAGCTACATTGCGGGCTTCCTCTGAACTAAGGTAATTCACTTTTAAAAAATTAAGTGCAAGTTGGGGATGTCACTCATTGAGTACTTGCCTAACATGGGCAAGGCTCTAGATTCCATCCCTAATAACACACAAAGGATGATGATGATGACAACGATGATGGTGATCATGATGATGCATCATTATATATTGAACTGAAGGAATGAAAACCAAGCATCCCAGTGCCAGATCCTTAAAGGAACCATTCATCCATAGCCGGGGTATTGGCTATGGATGAGAGTGAGATGGGAAACTCAGAAATGATTAATTCCAAATAGACTCAGAAACAACACATGCTTCATAATTGCACTGTGATTTTGGCATGTAATTGCATGGATAGGTGTAATTACGTAGCCACGACTTACTTAAACAACCATTTAGATGTGTGTTCAGGGTGAAAAAAAAAAGTAACTCCAGTGTAAAGAACCAAAGCATAAGTATCTCAAGAGATGTGACTATGTGTCTATCTGTGTGTCACCAGCTCCCAAGTCTTGTTGAGGGCCAAATGACTCTAACAAAACAATATTTTTGATGAGTTAAGTGTAAATGAATCATAAACATATGGATTAAATTTCCCTTAATACACTTGGATTTAAAAATTAAGAGAAAAATGCTTGGTAAAGCCAACTTTGACTTTTGCCAAACCCAAGCTTTGGAAAACTTGCTGGAGATGTTCAATATTCCAACTGAGGAAAACATGGCCCACTTCCTCGCTCCCTTTTATAGAATCTGTATTTGTTCACACACATGGTCCCAGAGAAGTCCACAGAGACATTTTGATTGGAGGTGACGCCAGCTACTAAACAAGACCTTTCTCAGAAAAGCCCTTGTTTATTCACGATTTTGTCAGGCATTTAGGGTGCATAATTAATTAGGAAATCTTCTGAAGAATTATTTCTCTTCTTCAGTATCCCAAAGGAAAAGGACGTCTACTTCCGCTGTGTGCTCATGTCTGTCTGTCTGTCTGTCTATCTACATCCTAGATACATTCCTAGGAATGGTCAATGGAAAGTATCCTTTCTTAATTTTCTCCAGAT
Source organism: Ondatra zibethicus (assembly GCA_004026605.1). NCBI lineage: Eukaryota > Metazoa > Chordata > Mammalia > Rodentia > Cricetidae > Ondatra > Ondatra zibethicus. The sequence goes on from PVIU01007674.1 coordinate 64,948, forward strand.
GGTGTTCTTAGTAGGGATGGCTCTCCTGACTGTCTCCTAAATCCTGCTGTGTAACTCTGCACATGGTCATAGTTAACGTAAGCGTGTGACGAATCCCAGATGTGGAAGCAATCAAAGTGATCTCCAGATCTAAGGCAATACTCTAGGGGACAAATGAGGGATATTGTGAGGTCAGAGCAATTAGCGAGGGTCTCTTGAAATGTTTAGGAGTGTGGGGTAGGAGAGAGAGTGAAAGTTGAATAAAGACAGAAAAAGTCGTACGAATCTATCATGTTTCAGAGTTACCCCTCCTTCCTTGGAGAACAGAGGAAGTAAATGCAAAGACTGTGAAGAGTGGTTATTCCTGGGTTATTGTCATGTGAGTAAATACTGTGTGTGTTCTGAAGGCAAAAGATGCTGAGCTATCAACCCCCACCCTTTAAGCTTTGCTGAATGATATTATTGCATTGAATGACCACTGAGCAATGTCGAAGGCAGATATAACACAAAGATTCAAGATATAAAAATTAGCACAAACGAAACATGGCTTGTATCTTGGAATCACCCAACAGGACAATCAGCATGGCATGGGATGGCAGAAAGTAGATTTGAGGTGTGAGTATCTGAAATGTAAATGCTGGCAATACCCTTTCTGGAGAAACAGGTTACAGCCTCCTCCTCTACACGTCCTCTTCTCCCCCACTTCTTCTGTATGTTGGAAATGTGGGAATACCTCACATTTCATTATAGACAATTTTATTTAAAATATTTTCTTGGTCAAGAAAGAGAGAGGAAGAGCAGAATATAACTTATTTGAGGGACTCTAATAGGGAAAAACTTATGAGTATTTCTTTTGGAGAAAAATAGGGTCTTTGACCACAGTAGTGCCAGAAACGATCACATCCTACTTCAATAAAAACCATATAGCACCGTGTAAAGCTCGTGCACACAGCTTTCCTCCTTTCTAACTCTCTGACCTCCTGGGGAGGCAACACTGGTGCTTGATTTATGGTCTTTTTTATCCTTTCTCCTTACCTTTAGGTCAGTATATGTTTGTTTACATTTTGTGAAAGAGAAAACAGGATTATAAAATCTATGAACATATAACTTGATAACATACTTTCCTTTCAATTAATGTAATGTGAATGCAAGGCATTTTAACTTTTTCCCAGCATTCAAGGACTGTACATTATTTATGAGCATAGATGCAAGCATCTGAACTCCAATGACAGTCTGATATTATTTAATGCATTGCTATTTTTCATCACATGAATGAATCAAAGCAGACAGACCACATGCCTTCTTTTGAAAAATGACAAAAATTCCTTTGATAAAATTCAACACTCATTTATAATTTTAAAGTATTTCTGCATAAACTATAAACAGAAGTATACTTTATTACTATGCTAAAAATTAGGTGTGTAGAAAACCAGCTAGCCCTTATTGGAGTGTCAAAATTCTGTATATTATTGCTTCAATTTTTCCCCTTTGAAGTCATTTTTACAAAACAATGAGGAAATGAAAATACTTATAAACAAAGGAAATAAAATATTATAGAACATCTCTAAAAAAATCAACTGGGAAATTATTCTAAGAAATAAAATAGCTGAGCAAGTTGGCTAAGTATAAGATCTATGCCAAAGTCTTTTTGAGTCTTCCTTGGCTACTATAGTGAATACAGATGTATAAGGAGAGATATGCTTAGCAATAGTACAAAAAAGAAGATTTTGGAGAATAAATTTAGGAAAAAATATCACTTTTATAAGAAAAAATATACTTATTAAAACAAAATATCTTTGTTAGATGCATTTCCTAAAAGATGGCATTAATAAATGAGGAGACATATATGTACTAGGTAAGACAGATTAGTCTTGGGAGCATGGTGTGTCATTTCTAGGCAATCTACAAATTAATACAATTATCCCAGAAGTCAGAATGTCCTTTAAACTCCATTCCTAAACAGTAAATGACTGAACATGATGAATACAAGTTAGAAAACAGAAGACTGATGTGCGTTGAAAGACATAAATAGGCCATATTCTTCTATAGGGTACCAATGCAGAGACAAGACAGAAATTAGTGGGATGTAATGAAGTGTGGAAACAGATCCATAAGTAGGTAATATTGTGTTAGATGATAGGTACTGTTCATCTCAGGTTGTTAGGCCAAAATATTTCACATTGGACAAATTTATAAATCACAGATAATCCTTGTTCAGAATTCTGACAGCCATGGAGTACAAAATCAAAGCTTCAGAAGCCATTTCCTGAATTTGGAGCCATTTCCTCCTTGTTGCTCCTCCCTACCAGGTGAAAGGGCGCAAAGCCCCCTCAGCCTGTTGTTGAATGAGGGCGCTAGTCCATCCAAGGCGAAAGAATGGTGTCTGGTCACACCCCTAAGGCCCCACCTCTTATACTACTGCATCAGGGTCAGGCTTCTGCATGAGAGATTTCCAGGGGCATGGCCATCCAGTCTGGAGAAGATGGTATTTCCAGTATGAGATGTTAGGATGTTTTTGGTAATTGGTTTTGTAATTGCTGTTGAGAAATAAGAGGAGAGCAAGAGGAAGGGAGGGAGAGAGAGAGAGAGAGAGAGAGAGAGAGAGAGAGGGAAAGAGGGAGGGAGATGGAAGAAGGGAGGGAGGGAGAGAGAGAGAGAGGAAAATAAAAAAACAAATAGAGCATGAAGACAAAAGCAGAACACAGGAGGAAAGCAGTTTGACCTTAATGCAACCAACCACAAAGCACACTTAAAGGGCAGGGAAGAGCAGTGTCAGGGAAAATGTTCTTATTAGGAAGGAAAGGATGGATGGATTTGGTTGAATAGAAATTCCAAGCTGCCTGTAACAGAAAAAGAAACATGTATAAATATTTGCAGTAAACCTGCAGCCAATGAATGTCATTGCCTTGGGGTCCTTGCATTCCAAAGTCTGGTGCCAGCAAACCTCTCTTCCCCTCACTGCTGGACATCCAAGGCTGATCGCTCTCCTGACAGAAAGAGCCATAGCCTTTCTGGAAGGTGAGTTTTGACCATAGCTTAGTAATACAGAATCCGGATCACAAACTTTCTTCTTTAGAAGTCTCTGAGCAATGAAAAAATTTACTTTCAGAACTGCACCCAGCACTGTGCTGGAAGATGTTAGTGTTCAGCTGCAGAGAATGGCAGGGCTTTTTGATCTGAACACATCCACGAAACAAAGTATTCTACTGTCATTTAAAATAAGGCTCTAGGAAAGAGATCAAATCCAGCTCCCTGCCTGCTCTCATAAAAAAAAAAAAAAAATTCTATTGTAATAAAATAACTAACAAATTCACTTTTTGGTTTGGGAAGTTCTTCTGTGTATGTGTTGCTTTTATTCGTTAATGAATAAAGCTGTTTCTGTCAGTGGCTTAGCTAGGTTGGAAAACTAAACTGAATGCTGAAGAAAGAAGGCAGAGTCGAAGAGAAACCATGGAGCCGCCAGAGGAGAAAGAAGCCACCAGTCAGAACTTTGCTGGTAGGCCATGAGCCTCATGGTAAAATATAAAATAATAGAAATGGGTTAATTTAAGATATAAGAGTGAGCTAGAAATATGCATAAGCTAATAGGCCAAACAATATTGTAAATAATATAAGTTCTGTGTGATTATTTTGAGTCAGAGCAGCCTGGAACAAAAGAGCAACCTCCTACTAAAACTTCTTGTTTGTGGTGTTTTCTCACATACAATAGCAGAGTTGAGTTGTGACATACCTTGTCACCCAAATAGACAGAAATATTTACTGAGGTGGCCTTTATAGAAAAAAAAATGATGGCCATCTTACTCTGGAGTACTGACTGACTATAATCTGAAAAATATCCATATACCATAGCAAACACTCAGCGATGAAATGCTATTATGAAGGACTGAAAATGTCAAATATCTTGTTTTTTTATATTTGTTTTGCACAAACTTTCTATAATTAGTATGTATTTTCAGAACATCTGTTTATGTATCAATAAATAATATTTAAAAATAAGCTGTCTGAGTTACGTTAGGACACTATTACATGATTAAGAGTTCCTCTGAGGTGTGCTTTTATTTTGGACTTAATTTAAACCCTAGCATAATATACAAATCTTATGTGAACCTCTCTCCATCCCCTATAAACACACACACACACACACACACACACACACACTGGATCTAACTGAACGAACCATTAGTGAGCACCAAAGTTTTTCCAAAGGTCTATCCTCAGAGGAAGCATTAAATTTTCTATTTTCTATAGTTTTGCTCCATTTTCTTTATTTGGAAAAAATGGCCTCTATTTATGCTTGTGGATTCTGCATTCCTCTACTTTTTGGGAGCTCAAATTGCTAGAGTGTTTCTAGGGGTATAATTTGACAGCATAAGTAAAAATGTTGACAGGGAGGAACAGATGACCACCGTGTGTGGTTGTCACAGGAACAGGTAGGCCTCTAGCCCTCTGTGGCCTCATCCTCTCATATGCTATAATGAGTGTTACCTTGGAGCCCTGAGATGGGAGCTAGCTTCTCACAAGTGTTGGAATAATGGCTCATTTTCTGCCTGCTCAAAATGACAGTTTCAGATCTGGCACCTAGCTTCCTGCTGTTACAGAGAAAGGGACAGACAGTTAAAGAATTTACCTAGCATCTTTTACATTCTTACTCAGTGCTGTATCCTATGTCCTAGAATGAGCCTCTAAAAATGAGCTATTTTCTCTCCCAGGGATGGAAGAGTTTTGAGTTTTTCAGTGCATTAATGTTTTGTGTTTGCATAAAAGTCTTACATCCCCGGGTATGCATTTCTGAAACATTTTTTCCCTTTTTCTCCTCTCTTCTTTCTTTTCTTTTTTCTGTTTTTAGAGATGCCAAGTTGAATTTGGCATATATTTAAATAACAAGCAGAGACAGAAAAAAATAGCCATAACCCTTGCCTGGTCCTCCAGCAGAGTATAGGCAAGCGGAGACTGGAAAAAAGGCTGTAGGTTTTCTTCTTCTCTGGAAAATAAAACTAACTGTAGATTAGCATCAAGAAATTCGGTAAGTCTTAGAATTTCTGTTGTTTTCTGATGGTTTTCACACTGCCTTCATCTACACCTGGGTAGAGAAGAAGAACCTGAGATTTCTGGAAATGAGAAGGACACTTGGAAGTAGTTGAATTCTCTGTTACAGAATGGGGAACTGATTATCTGTGAGAAGGTGCCATGGGTCAGCATTCCCAGTGGAAGATAAGCAGACAGCTTTGAGGAATTTAGGTCCTCTCTACATTTACTGTAACTTCAAGTGCCTTCTGCAGGTAGGGACATGGCTCCATTAGTAAGTAGCTCACTGTGGAAGCAGCAGGAATGGAGGTCAGGTCCCCAGCACCCAAGTAAAAAATCATGTGTAGTGACATGTGTCTACAGTCACAGTGTTAGGGAGATAGAGATAGGTGGATCCCTGAAGTTCCAGACTCAGTGAGAGGATCTGGCTCAAAAAGTAGCTCGGAGGTAGCAGTGCACACCTTTCATCCCAGCACCCAGGAGGCCAAGGGAGGGGGATCTCTGTGAGTTCGAGGTCAGCCTGGTCTACAGAGTGAGTCCAAGGACAGTCATGACTGTTACCAGAGAAACCCTGTTTTGAAAAACAGAACAAAACAAAGCAAACAAACCAAACATACAAGGTAAGGTGGAGAACATTTATGGAAGATACTCAGCACTTGGCATTGACCTATGAACTCCACAGGCACATACATAAACACACACACATACAACAAGTAAATACATAAACAAAATGCCTTCTCTTCCTTCCCTGCCCCTACTTGGCCAGAGTACCCAAGGTAACAAGGCAAGGAGTGTACAACTCTGAATGAATCCTTCACTTCACTGCCACTGCAGACCGTAGTGGGACTTTAGAAGCTGCTTTGTCCACAAGATAACTGAAAGCAGGAGAAATCCTAGTACCACTACCTCTGCCTTCATCCCATGTCTGTCTCCTCTTTGCTGGATCTTACACTGGCATAATAGTGATGAAGGCAAGCCTGTCCAGTTGACCTATCTCATCCCACTTTGGGGCTCAAAGCACCAAGATAAGTCATCATTCTAAACAAACAGTTACCCTGGATTCCAGGAAAAGTAGGGCTTTGGAGGGCACACCGTCCCCTATATAAGAGAATTCTCCATGCAGGGGAGGCAGCACATGGTAGCAGGAATCAGTCACTATCTTGTAGGAAGGGGATTGCTTCCTTCAAGAGAGCAATGGCATGATAGACTTCTTGGTTCCACCTTACAGAGCCAAAACTGAGACAATGATCGTCCAGACTGTTGTTCTTTTTTAAAAAAGAGAGGGTGCCGGCAGCTTGCTGCAGGTTCCAGCCCTACTTTTCCTGGAATCCATGGGCGCAATGGCTGGTGGCAGGCGGGTCCCGGACTGTGCATGAGACCATGCGGCTAGTCTCCAGGTCTCCACGTGGCGGTATGGGACGGACAAGAGAGAGACGGATAGGTGCGCCATGCAGAGTTAAACATTTATTAGATGGGTGATGGAAGGAGAAGAAAAGAAGAGGGGGGGGAGGGAAGAGAAGCGGCCGCTGCTCCCTGAGAGCGGAACAGGAAGAGAGAGTGAATTGGGGTCAGAGGCTAGAAGCTGGAAGGGAGTGGGCGTGGCCTGTCTCTTAAGGGCACAGGCCAAATATACCACACAGACCACATCCTGAGCAGGACTGCTTAGTAATGCAGACTGCTTGCTCTTGCCCCGATTCTTCTACTTAAAACTCCTATCAGGATTATGAAGATGGACTTAACTTGGGGTCCTTGAACAGCTCTATCTATAGCTGCATTGAATGAATTCTGGGTAGCCGACCCAGCCTGTTAGGACTGCTGATGTCCAGGCTTTTTTCTTAAAGCTCAAGACACTATTATTTCCTCATTCATAGGTGGAAGAACTGAGGAGCTTAGGAGAAGCAGACTCGGTTGGATGGAATTTGGACACCAACACTGTTGCTCTCTTGAGTCTCTGACCCCAACTCCTCCATTTCATCACAGACAGTTCTATTACACTGCCGCGCCAGCTTGCCTTTTATCCGTTTATTGGAGTATCTGGAATACTCTTCTTCAAAAGTGATGTATAGGGACTCAGAAGTTGCCTCAGTGATTAAGAGCCATTGCTATTCTTCCAGATCAGCCAACTACAATTCCAGCTCCAGAGGATCTGTTGCCTGCTTGGGACTAGGGACTCAGTGGGTACGTGCACGCACGCACACACACACACACACACACACACACACACACACACACACACTATATATATATATATATATATATATATATATATATAATCTTTAAAAACAAAAGGATACATAAGATTATTCCACCCCCTCCCACACATACAAGTTGGAAGTAAAATTAATTCCTCACATCTGTGTCCTTTTTTTTAAACTACAAATCTTGAAGAGCATGTGGCGATATTTTGAACAATACCTAGAAAGTTTATTTATTTCCTCTATATATGGAATCCATGCTCTTAAAACTTTCTTCTCTTAAATGTCTGTTACACGTCACCAAATTTATCTGCGTCTGTAACCACCTTCACTGGAAATGATGCTCTTTGCTTACTCTGCATCTCTTCTTTGCCTTAAGCTTGGGTGTGGAGCAGTAGCTCATTCTCCTGTGATGGGCATAACTGAATTAGCACAAGTTTCCCCAGAGACCACCTAGCAGCTTGCATAACTTTCTGGTACCTAGGTCCCATCATCAATCACTGGCTTCAGTGTCTGCCGACAGAACAGGCAGAGCTAAAATCCTGCTCAAATGTACAGAGCGCCATCCCCACACAGCAGGCCTCACCTCCCTGGCACCGGCTCTGTACTGTTTAGAGGGCTGTGGAATCTTGTCCTCCAGCCACTGTGGAGCCAAAACCCTTCCCCCTCTGGGTCTGAGAACCTGTCTCTCCTGCAGAGACAGCCTTGCTCTGAGGGCCTTCCTCTAGGAAGGAGACAGGCCTGGAGCCGGCCTGCTGTGCTTGGAATTGATGGGACCGCAGCCCAAAGCCAAGAGGAGTCATTTACAGCCAGATGCAGTGAGGGGAGGGGAAAAAGTCACGGAAAAGATGGGCACAGAGGAACACAAACTGATGAAAGACACAGGCACCTTGAGAGGTGGACAGAATATAAATAACTCTTCATAGGAAGGATTTAGGGACCCTTTCTCATTAATGTGATGCAGGGAGGCAGAGGATTCTGAAGGTGTCAGGTCCCTGTGGAATTCAGGTCTGTGGTTCTACCCATTCTTCTCTCCGTCTTTGCTTAACACAAGTCTAAAACATTGTGAGGATTGAGGTCTTCTGTCAACCTGTTTGTTTCACAAGAAGACAGAGTGTTCCAAGGATCTTTACAGGACTACTCCTGACAAGGACATTTCATTTTTTCTCTAGAAAGTCACTTCTTCCATGCTGGGAAGCATGTTCTGTAGCTCTGCTTTGGTGCCCAATATGGGTAAATTTGCTTTAATAATATATATATATATATATATATGTATATATATATATACATATATATTGCCCTCCATACCCATTGCTTTAATAAAAGATATCACCATCATCTTCCCAAATGGAAAGCAATTTCCTAGACATAATGCAGTGCAAGTAATTGGAAGGAAGCAGCATCCAATTAGTGGGAAGTCAGGTGATAATACCTATAAAAACAGCTAGGACAGTGTGTGGCTTTTGGCAGTTACAAGATCTCCTGCGATGGAGATGTCCACAATCTAAGGCAGAACCAGCACTGAAATGGACACAATCCCTATGGTACCGTGAGTAGGTTCCTCAGCAGAGTAAACAAGGCCTACGTTTAAATCATATCAAAGCAAAACAGTATAGTATGGAATACAAAGAGCTGACAGCCTGGCCCATACAGTGACGAGCTGAGATCACATGAGACCAAGCACTCATTTATCTTTTATGTGAGCCGAGACCTCCTGGCAAGCTTTGAGTTCAGAAGCTATTTGGCAGAGGGAAGACTGGGATGAAGCAAGGTTTCAAGAGGAGAAGCACAGTTAGAGAGCTGCTTGCACGGAGGTCCATGGTGGGAATTTGCCGATATAGAAGTTCAAACGAAAGAGTTTTCTAGGGAAGATATTGATGCTTCTTTGACCAGTTGTTAGGGTCAGAGCCTCATCCTTGGAGGTTCTAACAAGCTAGACCTGGCCACCCACCGTCCACAAATCAATTAAACAGCCCATCACTAAAGAGCCGAGAAAGGCAATGTGATGAATATGGTCACACAAGAAAAGAGGTTCATAGAGCCCTTCAGTCTGTCTTCAGAGTCCTGACATGAGGTTTCAGTTTAACAAGAGGGCATGAGGTGTGTATTAGTACAAACTCCTTGTTAAGATATGGTACTGCCCCTCACTTCTCAGCTCCTGACTCCCTGTCTGCCCTGCAAATTGTCAGCATCCTGTGAAATTTCTTCTTAGAAGGAAAACTACCTCTTTGGCTGGCATAAGTGGTAAGAAGACCTCAACATGAGACTCCTGGGGATATGTAATTCCTCACAGGCCATTTTATCAACAGTCTGATAGCCAAGTGCAAGTGTCTGTCTTTAGGAAACCACCACTCTTGCTGGTATGGCTGTAGCTCTTTTGGTCCTCTAGAAGAACAGACAGGCTAATAGGAAGGACAAGGGATCAGGATGACTTCAAGAAGACACTGGAACAAGGGTGAAACCATGTAGACTGGGATTTGAGGGCACAGCATGATCTGGAGAAGGGCAGGAAGGTTTGATTCTGTACTTGAGTCTTTCAGTAGGGAATCCCGTACACTGCCTTCCAGCCCATGTCATGTTGATGTTGGCATCATCCAAGCCCTTCAGAGATATATCAAAAAATCTAGAAGCAATGCTTCCTTCTTTATCATGAATGCCTGTGGAGAAACATTCTCATTACCATCGGTTAGTACCATGCCTTAGATTTTTTATTTTGTTTTTTCAATACTGTGGTGGGAAAAAAAATTCCTTTCAGGCCAGATGCCTGCCCTTTCTTTGTATGGGAAGAGTCAGTGGTTATCAAAATAGAAGATGTTCAAAAGAGATCTGCAGATCAAAGACGGGCAGAAATCAGAGGCCTGCATATCAAAGTTGGGCACAGTGGCAGTGAGGGACTGCAGCAGGAGGATTAGAAGTTTGAGGCCAACAAAGGCTACATAGTGAGACTTTGTCTGAACACAAATCAAACTGCATTTGGGGACTCTAATGGAAGACAGAAGGAGGACAATGGCAGGGACAGTGCGATGTGGCAGAGCTACTGGAGAGGAACTCTACTCCAAGGGATTGCTCCAAAGACTGAGGTTGGTTGTTCTGTTTCAACAGCCACACCTTAGTTTCCCTTAGGGCACTCCTTGGGAGAGTGCATCCCCTCTGATTTTCAAGTGATTGTCTCTAAAACGTTCATTTCAGAGAATGTTCGGGAAAGCAAGCTGAGAAAATGTACATGCCAGCTTCTATGTTGTTGCTCAGTAAAGCTCGGAAGCCCTGGGTTTTGTGGAACCCCGCCGAACCAGAGCCACTCGGTCAATTCATACCACAATACCCATTTCATAATTAGAAAAAAATAATTACACACTAGAGTGAGAAAACCTTTAAACATAAAATGAATAGGCGAGAGACAAAGCATTGGTAATGAGTAAAATGTAAGAAAAGGAGACACTATAATCACAGGACAGTAAGGAGTGCTTGGAAGGGCTATCACTTAAAGAAGGCTTCTAGGTGAAGATAGGGCTGCAAAGCCTGCAAAATGGAAGTCTAAGAAGGGAGACTGTGTAGGTGGGGTTGCTCCTTACTGGAGAAGGGGACTGGTGCCAGGACAGGAAGATGCAAACTTCAGAGAGCAGTGACGCTATTCAATGGTGTACGAGTTGAGAATGAGGAATCCTGACATCCAGACTGGATGTCCTTCACAGGAGGCAGCCTGGGTTTAGTGCTGATCAATCAGATAAGCCTGGAAGTGAAGAGGGTCTGGAGACAAGATCCCAGAGAGGAATGCCAAGGTAATAATTCAGGCACGAGGTGATGAGAACCTGTCTCTGCAAAGATATGTAAGAAAGACCGCTGAGAAAGGCTGCAGTCGCTGGAGATAACAGCTCCCAGTCTGGGATCTATTTCATGGGATGGAAATTCTAATCACATCTAAATATTATTGCTTTTTAAATCTGGGTTTTGGCTGTGCCTGCATTTTCATCATGCAAGACATTTTTTTGATTGGTTGGCTGAGTGCAGGGTCTGTTATTGTTAGTCTGTATCCAGTAATTTATTTCAAAACTGCATAGAATTTCTGTGTTCTGCTGCTTCTGTTTAGTGGGAAAGAATGTGCTATTTAGCTTTCCTCAGTAGGAAGGGCAAAAAAAGGGAGACAGAGAGGAGACGGATGGCTGTTTATTTTATATTCTGAAGTTCAGCAAGCTGAAGCTGGTGCCTCCATGATCAATGTTTTTAGTAAGCCTGTCTGGGAAGGAAAGAAATGGAAATTTTGTCTTTCAGAAACCATCTCTGCCTTTTGCTAATTTTAATTTGGGATCTCAAACACATGAAGATTCATGGGATTCTTCTGATATATCTGTTCTGATACTGAAAAATATTCTCAAAATGAAATGATATCTCTCCCTGAAAACGTTTTTATTGCTTTTCTTTGAGGGATGTTTGAGTCCTGTGAACAGTCTTAGCAGTGGAGACGGGACTCAGTCATCACTAGATATGTGATGATTTAAATTTATTACTAGGTTTACTTATGGTCACTTTTTCTCAGTTGTCTGTAAGCCTGCACCAAAGTCTCCCCTCTAAAGTAAAGCCCTTGAATGGGACTCTGAAGTTCACAAAAAATGGAAAATTAGGATTTATAACACATCAGAGGAGAGAAGTGGGGAGTTTTAAGTATCACACATCTACCTTCAGACTCCTTGCTGTAAATTTTGACAGAGATTTGGAGGTTTAGATTTAAATGCACACATTTAAAATTTAGTATTTTAATGAATGATCTTCATCCTGAAAGGCTGACCTAGCATAGAAAGAAGAAGCCTAGTGCTTCTCCTCAGAAGCCTACTTGCTATAGCACTAAGTTTCTTGTGACCTCACTAAACATTCAGAGTGCCACCAAAGACCTGGGTTCAGAGCCTGTCAGTGTCCATGGAAAACTTAGTTGCTTTTGTATTTGTTTTCAATGTCTGCCTTTGTGAAAAGCCTGACTTTATAGCTAGATCTCTCCTTTAGCTGAGGATTTGCTGTGTTCTCTTCCTTCAGTGTCCTTGTTGATTCTTGCTCTATGACCATGTCCTTTCTAATAGTGTTCACATCCCTTGTAGTAAATTTAAAATTCTGCCACTGTAAACCCTATCATGATCATTTCCTCAGTACCTAAATATTCAGTGTAGATCTCGGAGATGAAACTGTGTTTCTCTGGAAACAGGATGCTGCAAAGAACAAGGCTTCTATAATTATGATATTATGTTCTGCTGACATATATTGATTAGCTATATTCTTTAGCTCAGTGTGATATTTCAAGACATGTACATAGTACACACTGGTCAAATCAAACATTTTTTTTTTCAAATCAAACCTTTTAAGTGATATCAGCAGGTTTTCAGACTCAGTGGTCACCTGCTGGGAGTCTAGAGTTCTGTATTCTAGAACAAGGAATTAATGTGGGTGCACAGATATAATCAGACAAAGCAGAGATAGTTTAAGCAAAACTACATTTCTGAGAGCCCGCACACACCAGGACCAGAAGAAAGGTTAGAAGCTCAATGAAGTAAGAAAGATTTAGACTTTTATAGGTCATTGTCACAGTATGGGCTTTCTGGCTCATTTGCATGGTGCCAACTTGGTCAGTGTATTATGTGGTGTCCTGAGGGGTAAGGGAAGTTCCCGTCTTCCTCTTTGTCAAATGCTTTCTTACACATGCTAATGCACAGGTCTGGTATAAAATTTTTGCTTCTGTTCTACCTCGCTGGCAGGGGTTGGAGGGAGGGGTAGGGATGAGGGTTGGTAGGTGGGAGGAGTGTGGGATTTTCAGAGACTCTGAGTGGAGAAATGCAAGCTGTATTAACCTGCTGTGATCTTACTGCCAGATGCCCAGAGGAAGCGATAGATGCCAAACGGAAGAGGAATTCTAAGGACACTGGAAAAGATCCCCTGGACACTACCATAAGGAATTTTGTACCACAGGCTGTGAAGGAGTTGGCTGAGAGTTCCTACCAGATGTGCAGTTCTTTATTGGCAGTTGCAACTCTCTCATCTGCCAAAATTTGTAGGTCCTATAATTGGGTGTCTAACTTGGGTGATAAAGTTGTCTCTTATCAATCTTTTGGTTTTCTTCTTCATCTGTATTCAAAGAGCCTGCATTGAACTAACTCTGGTTTCATCCACATTCGTTGTAACTTGGTCCTATGCAACAACTTGAAAGGTCCTTGGAATCCTTAGAGATTTCTCAAATTCAGTCCCCTCAGTTTCCCCTGAACTTCCTCTGTGGCTCAGGATAGCCTCAGCCTTGAACACACATTCCTTCTGCCTTAGCCCTTCTAGTGCAGGACCGTGCCTTGCACCACTATTCCCAGACAACTTCTTTAGTGTTTGTTTGTGTGAGCTGGAAGGGAAACATGTCAGACCTGACATCAGGATCAGAAAGTGAGAAAGTAGAGGAGGATTGAAAGGAGGACTATTAAATGTCATCTTCTTACTATGACTTGACTGCTTGTACCCTTGATATTATATCAACAATGAGTACTTATATAATACCTGCAAAAGACTAGTCCCATTAATATCCAGCATCAATAGGGAAAGGGTTCATAAGGTCCACCCCTCCCTGAGGAGTTATAGGTATCATATTCCTCTATGGGTTTGTCACTAGTAAGTTGCCCTTGTTCAAAATATACTTCAACCTGTACTTGAGCAGAGTCCTTATTAGATGGAGTAGGGCCACACATACACAAAAAGACACAAAGATAGGAGAGACAATATTTGCGAAGAAGGAGGGGTTCAGTGGAAACAGGACAGAGGTAAGAGATGGTAATGGGGAAGAATATAATCAAAGTATATTATATATGCATAGGCATAAAATTGTGAATGAATACATCTTTTAAAAACAACACATATCAGGGTGCTGCCCTGATGTGGAATTTCCCTCTGTATGCTGTGAATACCATTGGTTAATAAAGAAACTGTCTTGAGCCTGTGATAGGGTTGAGCAGAGCTAGGTGGTGAAAACTAAACTAATGTGAGGAGAGAGAAGGCAGAGCCAGGGAGGAGCCATGTAGCACTGCCAGAGACAGATGCTGGACAGAACTTTAGCCAGTAAGCCACAGCCACGTGGCAATACACAGATTAATAGAAATGGGTAAAATTAATATGTAAGAGCTAGCCAATAAGAAGCTAGAGCTAATAGGGCAAGCAGTGATTTAAATAATATAGTTTCTGTGTAGCATGATGGGCTGGGCTTGTTGGGGTTTCTGTCCTGTCCAGGTCCCACAGCCAGTAAGCCCCAAAGAAATCATACAGAGAGGTCTATATTAGGTTATAAACTGATTGGCCCATTATCTCAGGTTTCGTATTAGCTCTTATAACATATATTAACCCATTATCCTTATCTATGTTAGCTACATGGTTCAGTACCTTTTTCAGTGGGGCAGGTCACATCCTACTTCTTTGGTGGTCTGAGCAGGAGTGAGAAAGAACTTCCTTCTTCCCAGAATACTCCTGTTCTTCTGGCCCCACCTTTATTTCTTGTCTGGTTTTCCCACCTATACTTCCTGCCTGGCCAATCAGCGTTTATTTAAAACATGATTGGCAGAATACAGACAGTTCTCCCGCACCATTTCTGTGTGATTATTTTTGGTCTGAGCTGCTGAGCAGCTGGGAAATGAACAAGCGGCCTTTCAAACAACAAATTGCCACTCAACATGGTCAACTATAGCCACATTAAACCTGAGAAAGCTTAAAAAGAAATCCTAGATACAAAAGAACAGAGTTAAGCATGGTTTGGTAGCGGCATTTTCTTGGCTGGGCTCTGTTTGCTAGAAGCAAGCAGAGGCTAGCCCCTTAAAGAGAGGTTTTCCTGATTCAGTGGTAGTGGAAAAAAAGACAGTTTTAAAACTGAGAATTCCTGGGCCATGTTGCCGGAACAAACTCTGGCAAGATTCAACTATGGAGCATTTAAACGGGTTTTCTGAGCAGAGTGCTACAACTGCTTAATGGCTCGACATAGACCTGCTGCATACTTAGAACTGGGGCAATGTGCTTGGACTTCCACCATGTTGGACTGTGTGGAGTAAGCAGGCAGGGCCATATACCCTAGTAATGCCGCACCTTAGGTTTTTAAGAAGTGCTTAGCATTTTAAGAAGCAGTCCTGGTTAGAAAATAATTATAAATACACAATAAAGACAAATCGAGATTTAATAAAAAAAACTTCTAAATGGGTCACAGTGTTGAGTAAATGTGTGTAGGCTTGTGAGAGAGAAGAAAAAAGGATAAAGTTGGAAAAGAAGTACATAGTTTAAAAAAACCAAAGTCTTTAAAGAGACGGAGTACAGAAAATAATAAAATAAATATTAAAAATTAACAGTAAAAACAAGTCATGTAAAGATGGACTATACACAGAGAGTCTGGATTGTATATATTATTGTATTTTCTTTAATTTTTTTGACTGTGAAGGAGCTAAGTACAGAGAGATATTTCATTATATGGGTAGCTAAGCTAAACCAACATATATTTTAAAGGTATTTTGTTTTCAAAATTTGGGTCTAAGGATATGTTGCTTTGGAAAAGTTCTTGTTTTATTTCCACAGAGGATGAGAACCTGTGGGTTGCTTCCAGACTAATATGGACCAAGGAACATATGCTAAATGTTTTAATAAACATTCTATCCTAAGGAGTCTAGGTCTTGTATTGGAAATGGCTTGGCTAGATCATAAGAGGACAGTAACTATGACTATTTAATCTTCAACCCTATTGAAGGCCTGAGAAGGGAAATAATATTACTTGAGAAAGCAGGAAGTACAATCAAGTAGGTTCCAAAGCGAGCAATATATGACAGAGACAATTAGATACCTGAGCAATCACCCAAAGTCTCATATTGCAACGTTGAAGCAACCAACTTTGGCTATGGCCTAGCATAATTGACAGACCATTTTCAGAGGCAGGAAATTTTTCAAAACTGTCTTATCCTGTCTTGGCATGATTTGACAGTCCTGCTTATCCATTTCTGGATATCATGTAACTTGTCAGTGGTTGAGGTATTGCCAATTTTGCCAAGAAGAAAACAAGCTCCAGTGAAGTGTCTTTGGTGCTTAACATTCTCTTGGGAATAGATCGGTGCTGTCAGAAGCAATCATGTCTCATGTCAACAATACCCTAAGTTATTTAAAGGCCATGTTCTACAGATCCTTGAAGTGGTTGAAGATTCCCTATCTAGGCAGAATACAGCCTCTATATATCTAAAGAACCTAATTGATCTGACTGTATACACAACAAACATGAACAACTCTTGACCTATAATAATTAATACCTGTATAACTTAAAGACTAAAACTTCATGTTAGAATATTAAATAATCTGTAAATAAATGTGCAACAAATGAGGACAGTGACCTCAAAATGTAAACAATCTATAAGTATTTTGATCAGAGGTAGGAGTAATATATAATGCAATATTAAGATATATCCTAAAAGTTGTATCTATATACAAAATGTCCTAAACTGAGGTATGCATATATACAATCTGACAAAATAACTTTGCATAGGTATACAAATGTAAACAAAAGTAACAGATATAATTTGAACTTGTATCAATATACACAAACTATATCAATGTAAATTATCCATAAATAATAGCTCACAAGTATTCACTCTATTACCCACTATTACCATCTCTCCTTTTTTTTTAACAAACATAGTTTTCACCCCAACCCTCTATCTAATACAAGTAATAATCAACAACCCCTAAATAGTGTTCCCAACCCTATGGATAAACTTTTTTGGGATGGGGCATTGTCATCTAGAATTGCTTCTGCTGTCATTAGGGTGATGTTTCTTAATGCGATCCTGCAAAAATTAAGTGGTGGTTAAGTACCAAAATTACTGTATAGTATAGTTGCAAACAATTCCTGAGCAGTCAATAGGAGTTTTGTTTTGTTTTGTTTTTCAAAGTTCTCATTTGGAGTTCTGGCCAGAATATGAGAAGGTGCACCATTTCAGCAGCTGGGACCCAAAACAAGCGGTCTTATAGTATCCCTGTCTGAGTCATGATTGTTGTATGAGGCAAGCGGGCCACGTCCCACTGCCCAGCTAGCTTAAGCCCCAAAATAACCACATAGAAATTGTATTAATTAAATTACTGCCTGGCCCATTATATCTAGCCTCTTCTTGGCCAACTCTCACATCTTGAACTAACCCATTTCTTTTAATCTGTGTTCACCACAAGGTCGTGGCTTACTGGGAAAGATCCTAATCAGAGTCAGTCTCAGACAGGAGTTTCATGGCATCTGCCACACTGCTTTCTTCCTCCCAGAATTCAGTTCTCTTTTCCATGCCTACCTAAGCTCTTCCCTATCAAAAGGCCAAGGCAGTTTCTTTATTCAACCAATGAAAGCAACACAAATAGAGAAGTCCTCCTACACCAATGATGTCATCTCAACTAGGTGGAGTTGTTGCTGTGGGGCCCCATCTTCTTCCTGGAAACTTCAAAGATTACTGCAGGAAAAGGATCTGTAGGAAAATCTATGTTCATCATGAAAAAACTTAAACATCATTCATATAAACATACATTCAATGAAGAATATGATATAGACAAAAAGGCATGGAGAAAGTAAATTTTTTCCTAAAGTCTTTCTTCTGTCCCATACCAGATGGCTCTTGATATGAGACAGAAACTCTTAATATTTAACAACAAGCTTGGATTTAGAGAAGTACAGAGACATTGTCCAACTCCAAAACCAGATATGTGTGTGTGTGTGTGTGTGTGTAAATGTAAGTGTAAACAGTACCTGAATTTATAAACCATATTCTGTTTTCTAGATGCTCCTTAGTAGATAGTTATTTTTTCTTCTGTCAGCATTCAAACATCCAAGGTCTCTTGAATTTTTGATGATGTGTATTTTCCTGCAAAGATAAGAGCAGAACCCTACCCTAACCCTTATGAGCTTTACTTACCACCTGTATGATTGTCACCACTGTGGATGTGGTATCATTTCTCTTTTTCAAAAGGTTTGTACTTTTCAAAGCAAATCTTTATTAATTTTGATGGTACTCATAATTTTTCTTCTCCTGTGGAAACAAGAGCTAAACCCCTTCCCCAATGTAGTATATCTCCTGGTTTCCATTGTGAGGTCAACACATCCTTGAAATATACTGGTTGATTCAATTCAGATTTTTTTCCATTATCCAATGCCTCTCTGATGCTGTTGTTCTTTTCTCATTAGCGTTAATAAAATTCAAGGTTAATAAAGCTTTATGCAATCTATTTCTGGGGGTATTTTTGTCCCTTTCTGTTTGTTAAGCATATCCTTTATAGTATGATTTGACCTTTTTATAACTGCCTGAACTGTAGGATTATTTGGTATACCTGTAATGTGCTTTATATTATAATAAGCAAAAAAGCATTTCATTTTCTTAGATACATATGCTGGACCATTGTCTGTCTTTATTTGTGCAGGTATACCCATGATGGCCATAACCTCCAATAAATGTGTGAATACTGAATCAGCCTTTTCTGAGCTCAAGGCAGTTGCTGGTTGAAAACCTGAATATGTGTCTATGGTGTGGTATACGTATATTAATTTACCAAATTCCATAAAGTGGAACACATTCATCTGCCAGATTTCATTTTTTTGAGTACCCTTTGGGTTACTCCCTGCAGGCAATGGTGTTTGATTATAGAAATAGCAAATAGGACACCTCTTTAGAATCTCCTTAGCTTGTTGCCATGTAATAGAAAACTCTTTCTTTAAACCTTTGCTATTGATGTGATGTTTTTGTGAAATTCTGAGGCCTGCAGCATGCTTCCAACCAATAATTGATCAATTTCTGCATTACCTTGTGCTAGAGGATGTGACAGATCCATGTGAGATCAGATGTGTGTTATGTACTTAATACAAAGCCTATTCCTGATTATGTCTTGCAGCTGGATAAACAATGAAGTCAATTCTGATATAAATTCAGGGGTTTCAATATGCACGTTAATTCTTTATGCATATTGTGAATCAGTAACTATATTAAGAGGTTCTTTAAAATCCCTTAGCACCATAAGAATAGCATATAATTCTGCCTTCTGGACAGAATTATAAGGGCTTTGTTCCACCTTACTCGATTCTTCAAATTTGTAACCTGCCTTCCCTGATTTATCTGCATCAGTATAAAATGTACGGGCTCCAGTTATTGGTGCATCACATACAATTCAGGGAAGAATCCAAGAAGTTCTCTTTATAAGGTTAAGTCTATTGTTTTTGGGATAATTGCTATTAATTTCTCCCAAAAAATTAGCACAAGCTCTTTGCCATGGTTCATTTGTTTCCCCATAACTTTATTTCATCATTAGTGAAAGGCACTATAATTTCTGCTGGGTCTATACCTGCTAGTTGATGAAGTCTCAGTTTACCTTTTATAATTAATTCAGAGACTTTTTCCACATAAGTTTTTAATTTTTTACTTGGTTTATGTGGTATAAAGATCCATTCTAAAATAATATCTCCCCTCTGCATTAAAATGCCCATAGGAGAAATTCTGGAAGGCAATATGACTAGGATACAACTAAGATCTGGATTCACCCTATCCACATGTGCCTCCTGTAATTTTTCCTAGACCATTGTCAGTTCCTTTTCTTCTTCAGCTGTTAATTCTCTGGGACTATTGAAATCTTTATCACCATCTAAGGTTTTGTTTAAATAAATTATTAGATCAGGTGTTATCCCAATAGCCAGTTGTAGACTGGAAATATCTCCTAACAATCTTTGAAAGTCGTTAAGAGTCCTTAACTGGTCTCTCCTAATTTGTGCCTTTTGTGTTCTAATTTTCTGTAAACCTATTCTGTAACCTAGGTAATTAACAGAATCTCCTCTTTGAATCTTTTCAGGAGCAATTTGTAATCCTCATTTAGGCAAGACTTTCTTTACTTCTTCAAACATCCTTTCTAAAGTATCTATATTTGAATCAGATAACAAAATGTCATCCATGTAATGGAAAATTATTGACTTAGGAAATTGCTTATGAATTATTTCCAATGGCTGGCTGACAAGTATTGGCACAGGGTGCGGCTATTGAGCATTCCCTATGGGAGGATGGTCCACTGATATCATCTAGTAGGCTGAGAATTATTATAAGTAGGCACTGTGAAGGCAAACTTTTCTCTATCCTTTTCTTGTAAAGGTATAGTGAAGAAACAATCCTTTAAATCAATAACTATGAGAGGCCATCCCTTTGGTAACAGAGAAGGCAGAGGAATTCCAGATTGTAGAGGGCCCATAGGTTGAATAACCTTGTTGATAGTCCTTAGATCTGTCACCATTCTCCATTTTCCAGATTTATTTTTGACAACAAATACAGGAGAATTCCAAGGGCTGGTAGACTCTTCTATATGTCGAGCATCTAGTTGCTCTTTTACCAGCTGTTCTAAAGCCTGCAACTTTTCCTCAGCTAGAGGCCACTGCTTAACCTATATTGGTTTCTCAATTAACCATTTTAAAGGTAGGGCTGTTGGTACCTCTGAAGGTTTATCAATTGCTTTGTGTTCTTGTACAGCCCTAATGGCTGGTGTCCATCATCTATAATATCTTCTAATATTTTCCTCAGAAACATAAGCTTTTGGGGCTACAGGAATGTTAATCTGAATATTCCATTCTGCAATAGGTCACGGCCCCACAAATTCACTGCAATATTGGCTATATATGGCCTTAGTCTTTCTATTTGCCCATCTCGTGCTTTGTTTCACCTGAGATAGGGTTCCAATTCCCAGGAACTGAACATCTACCTCATGAAGAGACCAATTTGGATGCCAAGATTCTGGAGTAATGATACTTACATCTGCACCCATGTCTAATAAGCCTTCAGTAAAAGTGCCATTTATACAAACTCTTAGCTTTGGTCTTTGATTGTTTATGGAAGTCTGACAAAACATACGTTTCCTCTGTCCTATTGGAGTTTTTGACTCATCCTCCACATTTAACCCATAATTCAGACCAATATTGCTTTTTACAGTAGGCATTGGATTTTTAAATTTTCTTGGTAAGACACGTTCTCCACTGTAACTGGGAATGACTGGGCCACCTTTGGCTTGGGGGCCTGCAAGAGGCTTCTCAAGGAGTTTCCTGATGGTATCGGGTTGCCTTGTCTGTCTGTTGTTGACCTGCATTCATTGCTCCAATGTCAGCCTTTGCCACACTTCCTACACACACCTGAAGGCTGAGTCCTCCTATTTCTGCCATTCCCAGAGGCGGTATTATTCCTAGGAATCTGTTGTCTACAATCCCTTCTCAGTTGGCCATTTGGGCAAGAAATTGCTCATGCCTGGACTGCTTGATGAACTGGATGTGCAGGACCCACAGAGAAATGACTGCTGAACTTGCCTAAAAGTGAGATCGTCCTTCAGGGTTCCTGTTTCATGAAAGAGCCTGCACGACATTCTGTAGGACACAGAAGAAAGTGACTGACAAACTGCCATTATAGGCAGAACTGTCTTTGAAATTTCCTGCTTCATGAAAAAGTCTCCTGGATACTATGGGCTGTAGGCTGAAAATGGATGCCCCAACTGTACAGAAGAACTTTGGGTGACTGTCCAGGCAGAGAGATGTCCCTTTCAATTCTAGAGTTTTGAACGTTGCTTATGATGTACTTGCTGTTAACTTAGATGGTATTGTATATTTCTGGAGTCTGATGGAGTTGAAGAATAGATAGTTATTACTATAATTTTCCTCAGTTATAATAAAAGAGTTGTTTGTTCTAGGAGTTTTAATCCATCCTTCCTGAATTTGCTCATCTTTCTCAGACACACCTTCTACTCTAATTTCCAGACTGCTTCATGCCCTTTCTGCAGTGAGCATTTCTTTCCTTTTTTCTGTTGTTAGGGACGTTCTGGTTTTTTTTTTTCCATGAATTTTTCCAGAATTATGACTTTTCTTCATTTTTCTCCTTTTAATTTTCTGGGTTATTTGATTTGCTTTTCCATTTCTTCATGCTAATCTTATTTTTGTACTTTCTCAGTGCATTTATTATTCTTTTTCTACACTGATATACGTGCATATTTAAGTATATCTACATATATGTGTGTATAGACACATACATATATATATGTGTAGATAAATTTGAATATGCCCATACAGATATGTAGGTTGACATGTAGTTATATATATACAGACTTATATAGGCACATATAGATATGTAAAATATATAGATATGCATGTGCACATATAGACATGTATAGGTATGTGTACAGTGAACATGTATGTATATGCCCATATGTGTATATATGTATACACACATAGATATATATGCACCTTTTACATATATATATATAAGCTTTTAGGAATTATGTAGAATGTACAGAAGATTTTAAGTATATAGGAGGATGTATGTACAACACTCAGAGAAGCCATCATGGCAGTGAAGGCTTGACAACAGGAAATAGACCATATTTCAGTTGAGCACAAGAAGAGTGGGAAAGCAGGAAAAAGGGGTAAGGCTGTAACACTCAATGCCCACCCCCAGTGACATATTTTCTCCCTGATGACTGTACTTCCTACAGATCCCAGAGCCTCCCCAAACAGCACCACCAACTGGAGATCAAGTGCTCAAACATGTGAAACCAGGATCCTGAACTGGGTATTATAGGTCATGTAGACATGATATACTGGTGAGCTTTTATTAACTTGTTACAAACCCAGAGAATATCCAAGAAGAGGGGATCCTGATTAAGAAAATGTTTCCATAAGACAGGGCCTGTTGGCAAGTCTATGTGGGCATTTTCTTGATTAAGCATTGATGTGGGAGGGAGGGTCCAGCTGATTGTGGATGGCGACACCCCTGGGCAGGAGGTCTTCTTGGATTGTTGTATAAGAGAAAACTGAGCAATCCAGAGGGAACAAGTCAGTAAGCAACACTTCTCCATGACTTTTGCTTCAGTTCCCAACTCCAGGTTTCTTTAAATAGACTGAAAAGTGTAAGCTGAAATAAATCCTTTCCTCTCAGAGAAACACCACCAAGCATCTAGTCACCCAAGATGGACACCAGTAACAAACCAAAGTAAGTTTTATTCAAAGTCCAACCTGGTTGAGATCAATGAGTTCATTGGGCATTCTTACAGATCTCAGGAGAAGGGTTACTTACAGTGGGTAAGTGGCCTCCACATAGCTGGATTGCCTCTAAATCTCACCCTTTCATGAGTAGTGACATCATGGAAGCTACATCATGAAGACACACCTTCTACCTCCCACATACTCTAGCATCTCTCTCCCAAGATCATGTGCAACTAGGGAAGAACATAATAGAATGATTGCACAGATCTCATATGAGGATCTCCTGACTGGCCTCCCCATTTATGACCTTTTAAAAATATTTTTAACTGAAATACATGCAAGTACATAACAGTTAAATATCTATGTTTAATGCCGTGAGGCATGTACACACAACTGTGTGTGTGTATGCGTCTGTGTATGTGTGTAGAATACAGTATGACATACACACACATTGTGCATTGTGAATTATTTAAATCAAGTTAAACATATTTATCTCTTGGAACTTGTATCATTTCTTTATGGTGAAAACTTTAGGAACTCCTTCTTCTACTCTTTGAAACACTTAGTAATTATTATTATTTATACTCACCCTGCTGGGTCCAAGCATGTTGCTCTCCAACCTTTTCCTATCCTTTTCACCTTCCCACTTTCCCCAGCCTCTTTCATTTATTGTTGTGATTCCTCTTTTAATTATTGATGATTTTTAGAAACTATTTGAATGATTTTTCTCTCCATGTTGGTGTTTGTGTCCATGGCCTTTTCATATACCCCAGCAATATTTTTCTCTTCCTTGGTCCTGCCCTATATTGTCACACCTTAGGTTACTTTTCATTTTGCAAATTAACTCGACACATTCTACCTTAGTAACCTGAACAAATTAGCTACCACTTCGTTCAGCAGTTACTCCTGCAAAGTGAGTGCATCTGTGGCTCCTGACTTAGAGCTGTTGTGCAGGGTATGTGAGTTTGTGATTTTGAGCTCTCCAATACAGGCCCTCGGGAATCACTATTGTTGTTGCTATTTTTCAGTTGCCACTTAAAGTCCTCCATTCGAAGAGTCTGAATGTCATGTCCTATCTGTTTGGTTCACTTATGCTCTTTCTTAAGCTGTATGAAGTATCCCTCCCTATCAAGCTCTCTGGCCATTTGTTCACAGTGTTTTACAATTATCCACACTGCAGAGGTGACCCAGTTAGTGCACAGCACTCAGTTTGCCGTCCTGAGCACAGGTTCCCTTCCCCACCCAGTCAGCTTCTGTGGTGCAGCTCAACAGCCACTCCCTCACAAATGCCTTTTGCTCTGCTCAGTCCTCATTCCCACAGCTACACTTTCCTATACTTCCTGAAAATTTAGTTATGCCATCTCCTAAGATGAACAAATTGAAACAGCCTCCGAAGAGTTGCACAGCCATGGTGCATGGGTTCATCTTTTTTTTTCACATTTAATTTTTTTATTATTGCATTATAAATAGTACCATTCAAAATTTCCACCTCCTCTGCTCCTCCCATTTCCCTCCCGCTCCCCCACTCCCCCTCCTCTTTTCCCCTCCAGTCCTAAGAGAGGGCAGGTTACCCTGCCCTGTGGGAAGCCCAAGGCCCTCTCGCCTCCATCCAGGCCTAGGAAGGTGTGAATCCAAACTGACTAGGATCCCAAAAAGCCAGTACATGCAGTAGAATCAAATCCCAGTGCCATTATCATTGGTTTCTCAGTCAGTCCCCATTGTCAGTCATATTCAGAGAGTCTGTTTCGATCACATGC
>PVIU01007675.1:0-39641 GCA_004026605.1 Ondatra zibethicus
GAGAGAAAAAGAGACTCAAGTACATAGCTATATTTGAATGTTAACCTGACAACTTCCTGGACATATTATTTGCAAAACATGCCTGATTTCTCCATGCTTTAATTTACTGAATCATAAGTTTTGATGTTTTCATAAGTTTATACTGTGTGCTACATCATGGATGCAAAAAGTAGTATCTAGAACATAGAATGTTCTGATGTTGATGACGCTGCTGCTGCTGGTGCTGATAGTGATGATGACGAACTGTTGAAGATGATGGCGTCAGTGCTGCTGCTGATTGTACTTGTTAATATCCTGCTTTTTTCTACAACAAATTGCTCTTCTGTACACTTTCAGCATGTTTGTAATTAGGCTTAGGAATTCCTCCTTTTTTGAACCAAGACAGAGAAAAAAGAATAAATAAAGAAACCTGCTGTTTTAAAATCCTTAAAAAAAAAAAAATATGGTTTGATTGATTATATCTCTATTTTAAAAATAAGAAAAGACACACTAACACTGAAAAGTGAACATATATTGCTTACAGAATTTTATTGTAGCCAACAAGAAAGAAAACTTACTAGTTATTTTTCTTTGATATTTTATAAATTGGAAAAAATAATATTGAAACATTAAATATTAATCATACATGTTTTCATGGTACTTAGAAAAAAGGATTATGAGTGTTTTTCATATGTATATAGATAATTCCATGTTCATTAATATGAATATATATGAAATTCATATATATATTCATATGAAATTCATATATATATGAATGTGAAGTTTATTACCATACCCTGACCTTTTGTTACAGATCTTTAGAGTAAGAAATCAAAAGAAGTAGGAGGCAGTATACTAAAGGCTTATTTTATTATGAACTGTACCCTCTCAATATGGGTGTAGATCAATAGTTCTCAACCTGTGAATCTCTACTCCCTTAGGGATCAAAATAGCCTTTTCACAACAATCACATATCAGATAGACCTCATATTAAATATTTACATTACAATTCACAACAGTAGTAAAATTACAGTTATGAAGTTGCAATGAAATAATTTTATTGTTGGGGTTCACCACAGCATGAGGAACTATATTAAAAGTCAGCAGCATTAGGAAGGTTGAGATTAACTGAGGTAGATAGTTAACATGTAAGGTCTTAAGTTAGTCTCCTATGCACATACTACAGATTAAAAGGAGTTTTACTTTTATCAAAATGACACAGAAGTTAAGTACATGTACATAAATTACTTTATCAACTCAATGAGATTAATATTAACACCAAATGATTAGTAATTTATATACTGGGCTGCCCAGGTAAAAGAAAAGAGCAAAAGAAGAGAATGAATTAGTTGCTCCTTTTTAAGCCACAATGCATTGTTTACAAGTATGGTTTCTCACAAAATAATGAAAAATTGCATATGAATAAAAATGTATTACAGAATAAATAATATGTAAATAAATTTACTATAAAACAATATTATGAATTTTGATGCAGAGTTTTAGCAATATTTCTGCAAAGAAACATGGATGCTAAAACGTTGACCACCAAACTACTAAATTGCAAAACTGTGGATTCCCTGAGGATCTGTTAAGCATCTTAGTGATAAGTTGCCCAGACTCTGTCTACTTAATTATACAATGGTGTCAAAGAGCCAGATCCCTGAAGGTTTGTCTAATTGGTGACAAATGCAGATTTTCAAATTTGGGACATGAAAAGTGTCTCAGATGAAGAACAGAAATCTCAAGAGTATTTGCTTTTTCCACTGAGGGCCAGAGACTCCTTAGATAAAGCAAATCAATGAACAGCCCAAATTATAAGTAAATGAAAATAAGCCCTATATAGAGTTGATAGCATATTTCCTATTAATTAATGATAGGCTTCTACTTAGAAGTTAAATATAGTAGAGCAGAAACATGTCTTGGATCTAACTTCTGTATGAAGAATAAAATGTATCTACCTGTTCAGCATATGTATTTGTACACATGATTTGTAAGAGACCTGTGAGCAATTACTGCTTGAGTCAGTAAGTGTATGTTCTAAAATGTGAATTTGACAAGCCACGTATCTAGCACCACACATAAGAATGCTGAAGTTTTTCAGGGAAATACCTTCATTTAGAAATATCTACATTCCTAAGATAGAAGATAAATAATACAGAAGCCATTTTCAATCATCAAACAACCAAGATTACTTTGAATTATGACCATAACAGTAAGCCCAGGAACCTATTGCCTACATTGTTTTTCTAAATTGTATCAATGTTTTACAGAATTATAGTCTCACAACTTGGAGCAGATCATTAAGAAATTGCTGTTTAATTGAAAATGACTATTTTCTAGATGGACAGATTGGGGAGCAAGGAAATGCAGAGCTAATACTGTTCAGGAGACATGTAAGAGCATCCTGGGTTAGCTAGCTTCACACACAGACTTCAGGAAATCTTACTATCCACTAGATGACCTCCATGGTGTGCAGATTATAGCCATGCATATGACTAGTTCTGATGATGTAAAGAAGAGGTGGAGGAAGAAAACAAGGAAAAGAAGAAGAAGAAAGGCACCAAGGTTCATTTTTCTTGTAGCTGTCTCCTTAAAGATGACCAAAAAGTTATTTCCAAAACTTTCAATCTGTAACTCAAACTTATGAGCTCACTGGAGTCCTTGATGGTTAGAACTAGTTGGCTGGTAGGCATCTCTTTTTCTGTGCTTTCTCACAGAAATTATAGGTACTTATTCTTGAGCCAAGATTTTAGTATCTGTGTTAGGAGTACAGTGCTTTTTCTTGGCACACAATGTTCATTAAAAGAAAAAAAAGTACCATTTTGCTGTAACGATGGCAGAAAGCATCAAAAACCAAAAAGGAAAATCTGTACATTTCTTTAAAATAAAATTTTTAATTACATTTTAGCTCCAAAGACGCTTATGAGAAAAGAATCTTCAAAATAAAAAATATACCATTCAAAGCCATACTTTGAAACCCTATCCCCTCAGTTTTTATTGTCACTGATTTTATGAAGAATAACTTTTCTCTGAGTTAATAACTGAAGTCATTGTGAAGGCATACCATGCATCATAGGGAGGAACTTTTTAGAAGGCTCATTATATACATTCACAAATATTAATAGGTTGATTGGTTGATTTAGTCAATTCATGTTTACTGAGTATGCATTTAATCTTGCTGAATTTTTAGCAATGTAGCTTTTTCTTATTATTTTCTTTAAGTTTAATAAATTATTTTCACTATGTGTTCTCTGGATGTAGGATTTTCTGATTTTATAGACTATAATTTTGTAAATGAGGAGCACATTTTCATTTTATCTGGGCATTTTTTGTTGGGCAAATGTTCTGTTTTCATCTCCTGAATTTGATTTGGAGGTGTTTGCTCACCTATAAAAGTGTCACTGAGCACACGCACAAGCAGAGCTGGGATAGCAGAGCACTATGAAAACATTTTAATTTAAGTATTGGTATCTCATTCTGGAGTTTTTCTTCTGCAAGGTAGCCAAGTTCATCTGGAGCATGACATCAGTTCCAAATAGCACTTTTTTACTACTATTTTATGTTAAAAATTATTTTATATGAACTCTGTTTTCTCTTCCGACAGTCATTTTATTAAAATGTTTAAGTGGTCTGTTGTCTTGAGGGTAACAATGTGGAAATGGTGCTTTTAATGGGAGTACATATTAAGTTTTATCATGATTATAGGAAAAAATAAGAGTCAATAGATAGTTATTCAAGAATAGCATGTCAGGCTCTGCACAAAACATATAAATCTAACACAAAATACAGCTTTTTTTCTATAGAGGCATCTTCTGCTAAGGCAAACATATTGCCTAATCCATTTCTATTCTGCGGTACATCCTTAAAGCTCTTAGCAGATGGACCAGATTTACTAATACATGTTGGCCAAAATCAGCAGTTTTCTTGCTCCTTCCTGAAATATCTGACTCCTCAGATGTACTCTATGCTGAAACTAAGTTTTCCTTTTAAAAGAAGGGGATGCTATGACAATGAAATGCCACTGTAGATATCTTTATGGAGGAGAAGTCATTTTTAATCTATAACAATTGATACATTTCAATACACTCACCCTACCTGGGTAGTCACTAAGTACTATTTATTTCACCTTCTGTTATCAAATGGATGACACTAAAGAATCACCACTATTATTTTGTAAGTATCATTGGAGCATCAGATACATTTTTAACCTGGTAAGGAAGAGAAGATTGCAAATGGAATCCCTAGGGAGAATTTGCAAATAAGTCATTCAGCTTTCTCCTGCTGCCACGGAATCTGTTCTCTAGGAAGGAAAACCAGTTCCTAGTTAGGAAACTTCCACAGAACTCTCGTGTTTCAGGCACTTTTCATCAGTGGGAATATCTAGTGCCTTGGATGAACTAAAAATATCTTAACATATTGTTCCTCTAGGGGAATTTACATTAGTAGGGACCAGACCATCTTGTGACAGCTTGACAAGAGATACCTTTCCCTGTGAAATATTCATAGTGAATTATGTGGTTAATATATGGAAATCTGATTGATCAGTTTTGGGACTTAAAAATAAAACTTCATTTGTGTGCTAAGTGTTCTTATAAGCTATAAAATGATGACGTGCTATCTTTTCTTCTTATATTAAAACATTTGTTTTTAAAGAAACTTTAAGGCTAAAAACAACAGACAACTTAAATTTTTCTGGCCTGTCTCTCCGTCTCTCTCTCTCCCTCTCTCTCTCTTGCGTGCGCACACACACACACACATTCACACGCATGAGAGACAGAGAGAGAGAGAGAGTGCACACATACATGCACCCTATTAGAGATAGATACTGTATCTATTCTGAGTATGTATTTCTGAATCTTGAATTTTATTTCTTTTAAGTACATAAGGGTGGTATGTGCAGACTGATTCATCTGTTGGCATTAACACCCTGGACAAAATCATTCTTTTTTTTTTTCTCTAGTTTCCAAGTATCCCATCTGACCTCAGTGACAGCTCATTTTAAAAAATGACGAGCATTACGGTGTGTTTCTTGTTAGAAGTATGGTTGCAAAAAGCATATTACAAAGGATGAAAAATGTAACTACATACTACAATCTATTTTGTATGTAGGTCATTCTCTTTGATCCTCACTTGAAAGCATTACCATTTCCAGGAGATGGCACGAAAAATAAAAAGCAATTACCACTACATCTCAGTTAGAGGAGCTTCAAGTATTAAGGGTTCATCACATTTTTCTCTCTTCCTCTTTTCCCATTTGAGAAACAGTGTTACATGGTTTTAGGCCACATAGTGGGATCGTACTTTTCCATTACGACATTTTCCCCTTTAGCTTTAAAAGAATTCAACTTGTGAGTAGAGAGTTTTAAAAGACTACTACTAAAATAATGGGAGATGGCCCTCCCTTTCCTCAATAAAGAAGTACATTTAGGCAATACTAAGTCTTTTTATATTAACTACTTAATATTAAAATGGTATGACTGCTTTCCTGGAATGATCTACATTGTCACTAACAGGGTTTCAATTTAAAAAGTTTTTACATAGCTACATTCAGCAAATGTTAAATTTAAATTTAAATTTTACTACCTTCACATCTAAAATAATATTTTATTTTAATAATAATATTTAGTAATAATATTCTATTTTGCTGATGTATTCTCTAGGTGAGTAGGATAATACTATTATTGACACAGAGGCTTCTTCTTGTAGCAACTGGCAATCAACACAGAGACTCCCAACTGGTCAACCTCCAGAGAACAAAAGACTGTGGAGTGGCCAGACCTAAATCAGACATTCAAACCTTTACCCCGAGACTCAGGGACCTTTAGAGAAGAGGGGATGTAAAGACTGAAAGAGATGGAGATAGTGGACGACTTCAGGGAAAGGTGTTTTCCAGACACAACAGAGCAGATGTGCATATGAGCTCACAATGGCTGTGGCAGCGCTGGATTACAGCAGCTGGGACACAAGACGAACTAAGCTCCAGCCAGCTACAATTCTGGCACAGACTCAAAAGGATAGATGTGTGATACCACCACTAGATAAGGACTTAATTGCTGCTAAGAGGGTGAGAGTCAGCTTTCTTTAATTATGTGATTGACTACACACTAGGGTGGGTCCCATTCCCCAGACTAACTCCTCAGCACAAACTGGACTAGCCAGAAAAAGAAGGAAGAGAAGGAGGTGGGGAAGAAGGAGGAGGCAGGGAGAAAAGGAGAAGGAAGAAATCTCAAGGTGTTTGGGAAGGGTGGAAGAATTGAGAGGGTGGTAACGG
Source organism: Ondatra zibethicus (assembly GCA_004026605.1). Classification (NCBI taxonomy): domain Eukaryota; kingdom Metazoa; phylum Chordata; class Mammalia; order Rodentia; family Cricetidae; genus Ondatra; species Ondatra zibethicus. The sequence goes on from PVIU01007675.1 coordinate 6,251, forward strand.
GAGGAGTTTGGGGAGGTGAATGTGTTTAAAATTCATTGCATGAAATTCTCAAAGACTACATAAAATATTTAAAAATAAATGAAGAAAGAAAGAGGGACATGTGGTACTGACACAAATTTCCAAAGTTATCAAATTGGAGTTAGTGACAAGATTAAAATTGTGTCAAGAAACACAAACCACTAAATATATAATGTTTGTACAAGTGAGTAATTTGTTCATAATATCGATTTGAAAGTATAACTTTATCAGTTACAGAATTATGATGATTTTACTTAAGGCATTTTGCAGTTTCTAGGACCTATGTATTTCTTGACAGTTAACATTTTCTGTGAAAACTTTAAAATTATTTGATTCTTATAGTCATAATTCTTTTTAAAATACATCCTAAAAGACTAAGAACAGATGTATAGAATTTATCTCTTTCCCCTTAACAATCTTATATCAGCAACTAGGTTTTTTTCTATATTCTAAGTCATAACTAGCTATGTATGTAGCATTGATCACATAAGTATAAGTTTTTGCTAGATTATTGTAATTCTTTACTGTATTATGCTTTGAAATATTGTACTAGTAAGAATTCAGTATCTAATTCTAAATTTACTATTTGAGTAAGTTCTTCAACTATTTTGATTTTCTGTTAACTCATTCAGGCATGGGCAAAAAAAACATACATTTTAACAGATTAATTGAAATGACACATATGATTATAGCACTTAATTATACAAATATACTTACTGTGTATAAGTTGAGACTGTCCATTCCTTGCTTTTTAAATTTTAAGACAATTATTATCAACATCATCATAGTGCTCATGCATGTGTTCACACACATGCGTGTTTATGAATATGTGCATTTGTGGACACATGCATATGTATGTGTTTACTTTGTTACACATGTAAAGGTCAGAGAACAACTCTGTAGAGTCAGTTCTCTCCTTCTATCTTCCTGTGAGTTCTTGGGATGGAATTCATGTCACTAGATGTGCATAGCAAGTCTCTTTACACTCAGAGCCATCTCTACTGCCCTCAAGTTCCTTTTGATGCTGGTAGTAGGGAAACATACTGAACTGCTTCACCAACAGATTTTAACTTGAACTGGTCTGTTCAATGCTGGGTTTATTCAGAGATAGCATGACGACAGTGCCTCTCAAGGATTTTCTAACACTGAGGGAAAGCTCAGTTTTCTGTAGCCATCAACAAGACAAAATGAATCAAAAGAGTCCATATGTTCCTCACTTGCTGTAACCTTTCTGTAGCTGGAACTTTCTCATCCAGCCTGGTCCCACAGTCCCTTTTAAAATAACCACACAAAGGCTTAATATTAATTAGATTATATTTGACCTATGAGCGAGGTTTATTATTAACTAACACTTACAACTTCAATTAACCCATTTTTATTAGTTTATATTTTATCGTGAGGCTTGTGGCTTGTTACCTCACATCTTGCTTCTCTGGCAGCTGCTGGCATCTCCCCTGAATCCTTCTTCTTTCTCCCTCTATTCAGTTTAGCTTTCTCACCTAGCTATATTCTGTTCTGCCATAGGCCAAAGCAGTTTCTTTATTAACCAATAGTAATAAAACAAATTCACAGCATACAGAGGGGCATCCCACAATACCTCTCCCCAGATTGACATTAAATAAAGTGACATATCAGGATAATAGTATAAAGTACAAAACCAGAACCAAGTTTGGACATTTTCTTGGCATAACCTTTCTACATGTTTGTTCTTCAGTGCTTCAGGTGTGTTGGGCTTAGAACTATAATAAAAATAATAAAAACTCAGTGAAAATTATAGAGACTTTAATCATAATCTTTGTCTAATCTACATTTCTAGAATTCAATAGCAGTTCTAATTCTGTGGCATAACAACATACTATCAGATATAAATGTATAATAATTTAATGTGGGAAAATGGTCTGTATTCTGTCAATTATATTTTAAATAAACGCTGATTGGCTAGTAGCCAGGTAGGAAGTATAGGCAGGACAACCAGACAGGAAGTAGAGGCTGGTCAATGAGAACAGGAGAATTATAGGAAGGAGAAAGCCCATTCCTCTACAGTTCCAACCACAGAAGAAGCAAGATGTGACTGCCCTGCTGAATGAAGTACATGGCTAACATAGATAAGAATAATGGGCTAATATAAGTTATAAGAGTTAATAAGAAGCCTGAGCTAATGGGCCAATCACTTTATAACTAATGTAGACCTCTGTGTGATTTCTTTGGGACTTAAGGACTGCAGGAACCAGGCAGGGCAAGGACTGGACAGGACAGAAACCTCATTCAACAATTTAAAAGTTATTTTTTATTAAATGTCTTCTGTAATTGAGATACTGTGTTAATCACTTTATATTTGCTATATTACATAAACTTCAAATGACTCAAACACAAGCAACAAGTACCACTCACAAATGGAAAAAAAATGGCAGTTAATAAATTGTAAGTTTTTGTCCCAAAGTTACATAAGAAATTCATGACCAATCCAAGCTTTGAACTGATTCATTTGATATCACAGTGGATCTGTCAATCAATTATTCACATAATTTTCCAAATTGTATCATAGGTATAAACCCTCAACATCACCAGATAAGAACAGCCTGGGTGACTCATTTTCCCCCAGTCTCAGTGTACCATCTTTTCAGAAAGTAAGACTGAGCTGGAAGTCGATATTTTCACAAAATTTCTTGCAGTACAAAGATTATCTTGTGTCACCCCATTATACCGAGGTTCCATTCATGTCTTCCCAACCAATAAAATGCATATCTAGGAAAAATACACTATAGTCCTAAGGTGAAATGAGTAGGTTTGGGGATATCAAATGAGCTTTATGGAAAAAAAATCTTCAAATATTCAAGGGAATCTTGACTTTCTAAAGTCATTAGTGAGGAAAGAAATAGTGTAAGGAAGAGACTGCCAAGGGCACATCAGCTCCATCTTGCAAATAACACTCGTGTCCATTTTACATGAATATGTGCATCTTGATGTACTAACTATGTCAAACTGTGAAAATACTCCTTCCCTATACCCTTAGGACAGCATAATTAAAATTGATTTAATATTTATAAAAGCTCAAGTTAAAAGGGTTTATGGTTTTAAGGGAGGGATGATTTTAGTTCAAAAGCAAGAGTGACTGAAATTAACTTTTGATAAGAATACAATTAAAAGAGGTGCTCTCCTTATATTAAAATATATTATATATTTGAATCTATATAGCATAAGGTGACTAGTATTAGAATGCATCTTCATTTCATGGAAATTTTGGTCCTGCTTTTTACTTTCCTTTAAGTGGGGTACAATGCTAGTACCTCGGAACTGCGACCACAGTGAGCTCAATGAGTGGGAGGAAAGGAAGGGGAGCAGTACATTCCTTCTTAAGTGACCTTTCCTAGGACTCCACAGTTCATGCACCAATAGCAACCTCACACGTGTTACCATCAAGGCCTAAGTCTTATTTTGTTTTTATGTTGCTAACTTAAATATTGGATGAAAACATCTACAGATTTAGGAATTCTATGTCAGCTAAAAATGTGAATACTGGTTTCTGTTACTCTCCCTGGATGATATGTAAGCATGAATTATCTCTCTAGAATTCCACTTTTGGGCTCAACAGCACCAATCATTTTTATTTAGTTATTTAGTTAGTTGGTCAGGTGTGTACTATTATTTTATTTGCTTGTTTGTTTTTCTCCTTTCTTGCTCTTTAGCTGTCTTCTCAGACTGTCTTATGTGGTCAATGTTCTTCTCAAGGACACCAAAGCCATAGATTTTTTTCCCCCAAATCTGTAATTTTGTTGACATCTCTAAAATATTTCATTTAAAAACACCAATACTCACACATAAATCTAGAATGAACTAAAAACCAAATGTATTGAAAGCTACCTGTTTCTTTGTGTACATTCATTTTCAATCTATTCAGTATAATCTAGTAAACAAAGACCTAGATTTCAATAGTCCTGTCAAAGATAGCTGATTCTGGATATAAAACAGTGCTAGAAGGTATCTCTATCTTCATACCCGTGCAATCATATAGACAAATTCTTACCTATGTTTTTATAGTATGGGCTAACCATTTATCACTCACTATTTTAGCTTTATAACTTAATATTAAACTCATGCTTTTTAAACTTGGGATTATTCCTGCTCCCTGTTAGGAATTTAGAAACAAATATAAATATTGTTACGGATTTAGTATTTCCAGAGGGAAGCACTGCAGGCCACTTATCTTCCCAGAATATGGAAGTGAAGTTCAGGTCAGTTTTCAGATCTCCTAGAAGCAAAGACATATTTGCAGCATGCTGTACATCAAATACCTGTGAGCTGGGAATCTGAACAATAATGTCATTCACATTTGTGATGCTAATTATTGAGTCTAAGATGACCCCATGGTGCTTTTAAAATCCAACAGCAAATTAATGATGGCATTTATAGGTGCAAATTCAGGCTTTCATTAGTTTCTTAGTCCTGGTAAAACAAATGCTACGAACACTGAAACAAAATGACATAGATGTGCTTGTCTTTGATGTGGAAACAATAATCTAAATTCAGATACAAGGGCATATGTCCAGGTTTAAGCCGGTCAGACCCTTTCTGGAACCTCCAAAAGAAGAATCCATTACCGTATCAGGCTTTTTCTTCTGGGCCACCAATCTGCTCCCAAATCATGACACAGGGACTTATTAGTTGTGAATGCTCAGCCTAACTTAGGCATGTTTCTGGCTAGCTCTTTTAGCTTAACCTATTTCTCCCCATCTACCGTTTGCCTCAGGGCTTTTTGCCTTTTCTTACTATCATGGCATTTCTATGTTTGGCTGGATGACAGCTGCCTGGCTTCTGGCCCTGGGCATGCTCCTCATTTTCTGCCCCTTCTTTTGTTCCTCCCATTCTTCTTTTTTCCAGTCTAGATTTCTCTTCCTATTTATTCTCTCGGCCTGCCAGCCCCGCCTATCCTTTTATGTCTAGCTGTTGGCCAGTCAGCTCTTTATTAGACCAGTCAGGTACCTTACGCAGGTTAGGTGAAACAGATGCAACATATCTTTACATAATTAAACATAATTAAAACACATGTTTACATCATTAAACAAATATAGCATAAAGAAAAGTGACACAATTTCCATATTTAAAGTAATATTCTGCAGCATCAACAATTGGAGCACATCTTTTGCCTAGTTAAAATAATATTTCACAATACAGTGCCTCATTTTCTCACATGCTAATGGCTTCTTCACCAGTATTTATGCATTTGCCTCAATCTCTGTTTCTACCATGCATTCCTGTTAAACTTTGCATGTACTTCTAAGTAGTATTTGCCTCTTTGTCTCTCCCATCAGAGCTTCTGTCTTTTTCATCTTTGTATCTTTTGTCATCAGTACAATCCATGATCCAAACAATAAAAGTAGGAAGGCTTGTGATATGCAGTAAGTAACAATACTAACAGGTAACAGGCATGAAAGAGGACATGAGGCTAATTGTTTTTTTACTTCAAGTGTGCCAAAAATATTTTATTTTTGATGATAGATAAGTACATTAAAACACGTTCGATGGTGAAAGTATAAAAGTCTATTCTAATTGAGTTGCATACTCTGGTTAATTTTGATGTTTGTGTGTGTGTGTGTGTTTGATATAATACTTGTGCAAATTATTTTCATAGTAAATTTGTTTTTAAATACTACTTGTTTTTGAAATTTTCTTAGGTAATAACTTCATCAACCATATTCTCCTTATTCTCTCATGTGTACTCAGTTGATCTATTAGCAAGTATTTTCTGTATGCTAACTCTGTTTAGGTAGTCCATTTGAAGATACGTTTAGTATGCAGTATAAGAGGGAAATGTAATCCTGCTGGTCAATTGGTATAAAGTATTTCTACTTCTGCTTATAAATTTCATTCATTCTACCATATGTTTATTTCACATTATTCTAAAGGGCAGAATGAGAAGTTCACTAATGGAAAGTATTACAAATAATCTGATTCAAATTATACTTAAAATATTTCCTGAGGATTGAAGCTTTTGTTTTGTTCATAAAAACACTTTAAATAGGCTAAATGCTTCCAATGAAGCCATTCACATGTGGGCAATTGAAGCTCCTGTTAAAACAAGACTGCAATGAAGTCTGTCTATCTTCAAGTGCTGCTGATATACAAGTAGCTTTAGACACCCACTGAAACAATAATGTCATTTAAAAGTGAGTGCTTTATATTGATATCAACATTGTCACTTGAGCAGGACCCAGATGAAACGTGTGGCCTGTATTAGCAATGAAAGAGTCTGAGTTTCCTTTCTAAGTTAATGAAAATGAAGTTTTACTTGCCTCCTACAAAAAGCTGTCATTTTGACCCCCTTCTCTAAAATCCCCAGAACTGAATTAAAAAAAAAAAGACACAAAAAGTTACTGTGCTCCCATGAACACTACACGCATTCCATAGAGAGTTATGACAAAATAGATTCTTGTTTGTTATAGAGGATTTTTGCTAAACTATGGGAGGTAGCATTACAGATTATCCATTTGCAGTATTATCTGTCACCATGCTATTATAACAAGGAGATTGGTAATGTATCATACTTTCAAATTACGTCAGTGTGTAAAATCAAAACAAATTGCTTTGGACAGAATTTATCATCTCTTTTCTGTTCTTGAGTAGTTTCTTTGGAAATCGTGGTAGGATTTAAAAGAAACTGTGTTATCATACAGACTTGCATATAATAACTGATGATAGGATAGTCCTAGATGAAGCCCATAAAAAACTGTTTATTCATTCACGATCCATTTTAAACATTGCTGGGAGACTGTTTCTCACACATCTGTGTGGCTCATCAACAGCCTCCAGGCTCACACAGCTAGTATTCAGTGTCTTTCCCTGCTGCAAAGTGGCAAACTCTCTTGTGTTAATGATTAAAAATGTTTTCTCACTTCTTCTTTTGTGCAAGAATAATCCTGATCCCTTGAAAGTTATTAGGCACTTCATTTGGAAAGCAGAAAGGAATGGGCATCTAAACTGTTTTTGTTTGTTTGTTTGTCTGTTTTGCTGCTGCTTAATTTGTATATAAATATTTATTTGAGAATAATAACACAAAACATGCCCATGCATTTTTAATTTTAAAACACATCATATTGGTTCCTAAAATGGAACAAAATAGATTACATAGTCAAAATATTAATGAAAGAAAATATTTTGGAATACTAATTGCTTCAGGCTTATAGCTCAGTTGAAAAGAATAGAGTATTAACAAGCTTTTGATCCCCACAAGAGTAAATTAAATTTACACAGAGAAATCTCTGATCCCTAGCCACAGATTACACCATGTAATCTCAGTTGGTGATCCAGTAAATGCCTTCAGCTGATCAGCCTAGGGGGTCAGTGTGGGAGGTTGAGCATATGCTGTAAATTCATTATAAATAATGTAAAAATGACTAAGAAATGTCCTCCCCACTGTGGGTAAATGAGATCAGTTTTGTGTATAAAGAAATCAACTTGAGAATAAAAAGGATATTTAGCAAAATACAGCAATCAAGGTGACTAGAACTTTGCCCCCACTATGGAAATCAGTTACACGTTCTGAATCATAGCTTATTAGCAGAGATACAAAATAACTCTATTTTGGATTTGAAAAACTATCAAAGTGCATCTAGTAAATATTAAATGACTGCTATGAACCTGACTTAGGTCTGTGCATGTGCTTGTGTCAACATAATTCTTTTTCAAAGGTCTCTTACAGAGTGGAAACATTACAGTCCATGACAAGTATGTTGCCTTTCATCCCTGAATACAAGTAGGATTTCAAATATACACTATATAGAAGTAGATATAGATATTATAGATATAGATATGTGTGTATTTGGAAATTAAGTGAATAGTATGGGATGAACTATAAACATTTTAGTATGCTTGGTGGAAACATTGAATATTCTATTGGCATTGTACTGCAATATCAATTAAAACTGCAAGATCCATTCTTTAATCCTATGACCTGTGCTCTGTTTTTGACACAGAATGCTTTTATTTGCAACTGAACACCTTTTATGTACCCTAGGAGAATGTATTCGTGGATTAAATGAGAAGATTTTAATGGTTTCATTGGTTCACATCTGATAAATAACATCAAGGTGCTCCTTAAGTAAAACAGAGCCACAGTTTTGCTTTTCAAAAGAAAATAGATTTAAAAAACATATAGCTTACCTCTCAAAAGTCAGGTCTTAGGCGGAAGTGACATTCTTTCTTTACTGTTCGAAGGGGGAAAACTTCATCTATTCCTAAGCAATTATCTCATCCTGGGGCAAATAAGATCTTGTCTGGATAGAACTCCAGCTCCACCGCTCAGCAGCTAAGTGACTGAAGGTGCTTCTTTTGCTCAGGTTGCTCAACAGTAAGTTATCAATGGTAAGTAAATTTGTCTGCCTCATATTGCTGTAGGAAGGACTACACATGGAGGCTATCACATATTAAGTACAGGATAACAATTATGGCAACCAATATCACCAATTATGTCAGTGTGGGCACACCATTTTACTTCTCTCTAGACTTCGATGTCATGATCTCCTTCATAAGCCTTTTATACATAATTGTGTTATTATTATGATAGTGTCACCTTAGCATTTCTTTATAGGGTATCTTAGTTTTATTTCCTGTAGCTGTGATAAATACTTCACAGTTACAGGAAATAATAAAAGATACCTACAGAAAACGATTCAGGAACAAAAGGATTGACTGCAGTTCACAGTTCCAGGTTTCAATCCCTCATAGCAGGGAAGCCCCAGCAGGAGAAGCTTTAGGCAGTTGATCAATGCATATGCATGATCAGGAGCAGAGGACAAGACATGCATTCATGCTTGCTCAGGAGTAGCTTGCTTTCTCTACTCTTCCCTGCCTGGGAAATAGTGCCACTCAGAGTGGGCAGATCTTTCCAGCTCAATTAACATGATCAAAATGATCTTCTCACAGATGCGTTCATAGCCAACCTAATCTAGACAACTCCTCATGCAGACTCTTTTTCTAGGTTATTCTATATTGTGTCAAGTTGACAAATAAATCTAGCCATCATGTCGGGATATGTTGATTTAATACAGAACAATCTGCTTCATATTTCCAACTAATAAGTAGGTGCCTGTACGTCATAATGAATTTGGCCTTTGAGAACACGGAAGAAGTCGAGTATTGCACACTACATTCCGTAAGAGAAACAGTCAGAACTTAGCATGCACCACTTTCCATGAAAACATTAAGTAGGGTGCTAATAGTAGAATTAATGAGCACTACACAATACTCTATTTTTATTTATTCTCCTTTCACATAATGCATTCTTTTTTACACACTAATCCTAGTTCCCCCTCCCTCCCCTTCTGCTTTCCCTCACCCCAGCCCTATCTGCTCTTCAGAGAGGGTAAGGCCTCCATTGAGGAGTCAACAAATTCTTTCGCATCACCACATTGAGACAGGACCAAGGCTAGGCTGAGCAAGGTTTCTCTTCACAGGAAATGGGCTTCAAAAAGTCAGAGTAGTCATTAGGGATTGCTCCTGGTCTGGAGTCCTGTCAAAGAGAGAGAGGAGCGATAACATGAGCAAAGGGGTCAAGGCCAGGTTGGGTAAATCCACAGAAAAAGCTGACCTGACTAGTGGGAGCTCACTGGCTCCAGACAGGCAACCAGGAAACCTGCAAAAGAACTATCTAGCTCCCCTGAAAGCAGGTGACAGTGGGTGGGTGGATAGGGTAGCTCTTGCAATACATTCTAAAGGCAGTTTCCCCTCCCTCTGCTCCCCTCAGTTCCCCCACACTGCCCCTCTCCCTCTGATCCACTGCACCTCCATTTTCCTTCAGAAAAGAATGGGCCTTCTGGGGGTATCAACTGAGCACAGCATAACAAGACACAAATAAGACAAAACAAACCCTCACATCAAGGTTGGAGGAGACAACCCAGTAAGAGGAAACATGTTCCAAGAGCAGGCCAAAGAGTCAGAGACAATCCCACTCCCACTATTAGGAGCTCCACAAAAAGCCGAAACTAAATAACTGTAACATATGCAGAGGACCTAGCACAGACCAATGCAGGTTCTGTGGTTACCACTTCAGTCTCTGTTAGCCCATATGAGACCTTCTCTAGTTGATTCTGGGGGCCATGTTCTCCTGCTCTCCTCGACCCCTCTAACTCCTACCCTCCTTCCTTCACCTCCTCTGCAGGGTTCCTTGAGCTCCTCCTAATGTTTGACTCCACAGAAGTTTGGTCTCTACATCTGCTACCATCACTTCCTGGAGGCAGCCCGACTGAAGGCGGCTAGGGTAGGCACATTTCTATGAGTATAGCAGAGTATCATTAGGAATCATTTCATTGACTTTTATTTTTATGTCAGTCATGTTTAGTTCTACCCTAGGTCTCTGGACTATCCAGCTTCTAGTTCTTGGCCAACCAGCCAGTGAGTAGGGCATGGACACCCTCTCTTGGTTTAAGTCTGGCTAGTCATTCATTGGCCACTGCCACAGGTTCTGAACCACGGTTGCCTCAGTACATCTTGCAGGCAGGACAGAAGGTAGGTCATAGGTTTTGTGGCTGTTCTGGTGTCCCAGTCCCACAGAAGATAGCTAGATCAGGCTCCTTATGCTCCATTGCTGGGAGTCCTGGCTAGGGTCACCCTCATATGTCCCAGGAAGTGTCCACTGCACTAGTTTGCCATATTACCCCCCCATGCTGCCCAATTACAATCGTCTCTTCCTGTAGTCTTTCCCTCCATCCCATCTTCTCCCACCCCATCTCTCCTGTTTCTATCCCCACCTGCCCAATTCCACCCTCAAAATCTATTCTATTTCCCGTCCCCAAGAAGATCTCCTGGAGCCCTCTTGTTACTTAACCTGTCTGTGTCTGCAAATTGTAGCATGAGTATTCTTTTATTAATAGCTACTATCCATTTTTAAATAAATGCATACCATGGTCGTCTTTCTGGGTCTGGGTTGCCTCACTCAGGATGATTTCTTTCTATATTCATCCATTTAACAGAGACACTCATAAAATATTTAGTGACAAAAATATAACATACATAGAATGTAACTGATTCTTCAATAAATGGCACTATTAATTAACATATTTCAACAGTATCAGCCTGGGAGAAGCTAGACCAGCATCTGTGTTTAGGCCTTTGTATATCATGTCTTGCCCAATTTTTCTTTCAAGTATTTACTACAGACAAATTAAGTTCTTGGTGATCCTCATATTTAAGATGTAACCTTTTTCCCTAGTGAAGCTCTGTCAAAATTTCTGCTTTTAAATCTGTTCAATCACCACAATTTAATACCCATACATTTACTTACATCCACTCATTGTGCTTCAGATGCCACTCATTTACTATGCATTTTCCTCAATGATTAATTTCATATGGTGTTTATTTCTATATATCAAGCCAGTATTTATAATATTGTCTAAAATAGATAATTTGCACATTGAGGAGAAAGTAAAATAGCTCTGGAATTTAGCAACTATGGTGTTTATTATTATTACTGAGTAAAGCTGGTAGGTAACTATGATACAACCAAGATGCAAAATGTACCTTCTCCTCATTTATATATTGATTTATGTATTTACTGTGTCTGTATGCATGTGTGTGAGAATGTGGTTTTGTGTGTGTGTGTGAGAGAGAAAAAGAGAGAGAGAGAGAGAGAGAGAGAGAGAGAGAGAGAGAGAATGCGGTTTGTAATTGGTTATCATTATTGTTATTTTTTAATCTTTTGGCTTTTTGTCTCTTTGGAAACTGCCTGCCCAGCTCCCAAATAAATCACACATAGAGAGTTATCATTACTTATGAATGCCCAGCCTAAACTTGGCTTGTTTCTTGTCAGCTTCTCTTAACTTAAATGATCCTGTCTACTTTTTTTGCCTCTGGAATTTAACCTTTCTCCAATTCTATATATCTTTTCTTTCCTACTTACTCTGTGTCTGGCTGTGTGGCTGGGTGCCTGCATGGCTGGCCCATAAGTCCTCCTCCTTCTTCTCTTGTTCCTTGATCTGTCTTCCCACATTTCTTTTATGTATTCTTTCTTGCCAGCCAAAACTATCCTTTTTTCTGCCTCACAATTGGCCATTCAGTTCTTTATTAGACCATTGAGGTGTTTTAGACAGACAAAGTAATACAGCTTCACAGAGTTAAACAAAGGCAACACAAAAGAATGCAACATATCTTTGAATTGTTAAAACAAATGTTACACAGCATACGCAAATGTATGTAACATAGCAAATGTAACATAGCTTAAAATAGTATTCCATAAGTGTTTGTGTGTGTCCTTCACTGTATGTGTACATGAGAATGGGACTGTGTGTGTAGAGCTCAGAATATAATTTGTGGAAGTTTGTCCTCTTCTTCCACCGTCTATGTCCCAGAGATCCAAGTCAATTCACTATGCCTGGCAGCAAATACTTTCATCCACTGAGTCACCTCTTTACCCAAAACATACTTTTTGTTCCATATACTTTCATGAAATTTTCATTTTCCATATTCACAATATGGTTCATATCCAAACATAAATATTTTTAAAGGGAAAGGAAGTTTTATAGAAACCTAACATATCAAATATAATGGAGCTAAATGCCTTGGCTGACCACAGGTTATTTTCCAATTTCATTTTATGAATTAGCCATTAGGCTTTCCTGATGGTTTATTACAGAATTAGTTGTATTCATTTTATTTATTTTGTTTTTGTGTTCTCTGTCTTTTCACAAGCAGATTTATCAAATGGAAACATAAAGCAAGTTGTTTACATTAACTCTTTGGGGGTTCCGGGGAAAAAATCACTTTCTGGGGATTTCTATTTACATGTTTTGGTGGAGAATTTTTATATAAATATGCTCAGCTTTTATTCCCCTAGTTAGTTTGGAAAATGAGCTTTTGTTCACACCTACGTTTTTGTTCCAGGTAAGTTCTTCCTTATACCAACAAAACACATTTTTCAATTACATTCAGGCCACAAAACATGAGAAATATAAACTTTATGTCAAATGTATCAGACTTATTGTAGTGGGAACTCAAGTATTTTCCTGAATTCCCCTTGTATGGCCCTGTACAGTTGAACTAGCCATATGTAGCTTTTTTAATTAAAATTAAAGAAAAATTTCAAATTCTCAGTGCTCAGTGGTCACATGTGGCTTATGACTGCCATGCTGGACAAGCCAGAGAGATAGCAGTTCATCACTGTAGTACTTTCAGATCAGATTGTGAGGTTGTTGTGGCTGAGGTCAATGTTTTTAAAAGGAGCACAAATCTATCCTACATAAATACCAGAAAAAGCATGGTTATAGTCCTGTCCCCCCCTCTCTCTCTTTCTCTCTCTCTCTCTCACACACACACACACAAACACACACAGAGACAAATAAATACTTTATAGCTATCAATATATTTCTCTCCTCATGTGTAGAAAGCCATTGTTTCAGACCAGACCCAAACAATTCAAACACAAACAGAATACTTTGTTCTTAGGATCATGCAAAGAAGTTGAAAATTTAAGGAAGTAGGAATCTCTCCCAAAAGAGTGTTGTTTTATGTTTGTTTGCTTTTTGGTTTGGCTTTGTTTTTCCTGAAGAGACTCACATAAATGCTTGGGAAGGCTCCTACCAATCTGAGGTGGCAGAATAGTGAAGTCCCCTTTGTTTTAACTATCACAAGAAAAGTGGCCTGAAATGATCTGATATTAACTGATCTGCTATTATCTGTCATCTTCATCACTTGTTCCCACTTGAATAAAAACAGCTCTGACTCCTCTAGGATCACACTCTCCACCTTCCTGAGAGACATTCCCTAATGTGTGACTCTCAGCCAAGCTAATTGGATCACTTAACAAATTATTATAATTTGTCTTTCAGGAATTATCATTTGGGGAAAAATTAGTGAATCCAAATGAGATGCCTGAGTCTCACCATCAACAACACGAACAGAAAGATCCTTTGTTGGTTAAAATGGAAACTAAAACTCTTGTCAGGTTGAATTCCCTCATTTCTTCACCTATGTGACTCTTTCTGGATAATCCCTTGGCTTACTTAATTTCTTTATTTTAAAAAGATAAAAGCTTTATTATTTTTAAAAATCCATGTAAATTAATGAATTTATATAAAGCTAGAATTGACATTTGAAACAGAAGCGGTGAAGTTTCACCTTAAATTTTATACTTTTAGAATAAAATATATTTTGTTTACTTATCCACAACCCAAAACAAAACCCATGACAGAATTAGAACTATGAAAACAGTTAACTTCGTATCTGTTTTTGTCTTGTGTCCACTACCTGCGTTTTATCCTTTACCATCTGTTTATATTTAGATTTTCTACTTTCGTTTTGTTCATGTTTTATTTTGCCCACACGTACATTTGCTTTCTTATAGACATATATCATAGACCAGGTTTCTGCATTTTACTTACTTCTGAGACAATGTGATCTTAATAGAGGAAGAGACAAAAAAATACCCTCCAAGATACTGGGTTAGCTGATAACTTTTAAAACAGAACACCCACAAAGCAGAAACTTACTCTAAGTATCAACAGGTAGACCTGCACATGAATAAAAGTTCTGTGCAGCAAAGGAAGCAGTCAGCAGAGTTAAATGACAGCCCACAGTATGGGAGAAAACCTACCAGCTCTACAGCAGACTAGAACATAATATCCATAAAGAACTGCAAAAACTAATACCAAGGGAAGAAAACTGCCAATCAACAAATGTGACAAAGACCTAAATAGACATTTTAAAGATAAAAAAAAGTGGTCAAAATCTGTGAAGCTATTTTAAATGGTCAATATCCTTCTCCATCAAGAAAATGCAGATTAGAACTACTTCCAGAGAGCATCTCACCCCAGACAGAATGGCCGTCATCAACAAACCTGACGACAAGTGTGGAGACGATGTGGAGAGAACAGAACAGTTACTCACTGCTTCTGGGCAACACTTAATATGACCATTGAAGAAATTAGGCAGGAGATTTCTCCAAATATTAAAAATGGAAACACATATGACCCAGCTACTACACATGCCTGATTTCTTTCCCTTCCTTTGCACACTTCTTATTGTGGTCAGGTAAGCATTGTATTGCCTGATCTACATGTGAAACCCATTCAAAGTTCCTCAAACTACCTCACACCATGACTTTGAGTTTGAGACTATACTCAAAGTAACTTCTGTTATTTGATGAAAAGCCTATCTCACAGTGAAATATCATCCTTACAAATGCTGGAAGAGTGGCTGTTTTTGTTAACGTTTCTCTCTGAAGCACTTGGCAGAATGTGTATGTATGGTAATATAAAAAACAAGCAAGTATCCAGTGTGACCCCTGCAAATTTGTGAGAGCCAGTGCTCTTCTGCAGCATGTTGGTTTGTTTGGATGCTCCTGGCTGCGGTAATAGTTTAAGTGAGTGGGTGGGCGGCAAGGGACCTATTTTGGATTACTGCCTAGAATGTTTCCCTTGTCACAGCAGATTTCTGCCGACTCCTGTTTCAAGATGCACACCACACACTGAAAAGTTCAAAATGTTGAAGTCAGAATGCGGCTGCTCTCCCTTATGTTATTTACTTGATGCTTGACCTTGGCAACCAGGCTTCTCTTTGCAATCTGTGAAATGGGAGACACACGGCTGCCTTGCTTCTCACAAGCCTGTGTGGTTTGTGTAGGGTTACATGATGTAACTGTTCAGACTTATTATCATTTTTCAAAGTTAGGGAAAACACGTTAGAATCTGGCTGAAACAATGCTCATGCATTCCCCAGACTGCTAAATTCAACATCTGATTCTCTCATCTTCTTTTATTCTGAGTTAAAAGCTTGACAATTGTCCATTTTTGCTCCTGCTGTTCTGTGGGTCTTCATCTGTTGCCTTTCTTTTTTGTTCTCTCTTTAATGGCAAACTTATCGCCGCCTTTCCCATCATGTAACTTACCCATAAAACCAAGCACCCTGGCTTTTCTGCCTCTCACTTTAGTGGTTATATTCTTGAGTAGGCTCTTCTGATGACAAGTCATGTCGATATTTTACTGTGTTAGTTTTCTATGAAACTGAACTCTCCCATTCAGCAATTCCCCAACTGTTAATCATGCAAGATTACACAAAAGAAATTTATCTACAGTCTTCTCTGGGTATTTGAAGTTCCTGTTAGAGATCCAAGTAAAAATCATTACAAAGTTATTTTTGTCTAAAATAAAGAATAAATAATGTTATTTACCAAAGTATCTTGTATATGACTATTACATTTTGAGATAGTTATTGGCTGAACACAGCGATAAGCAAATAGTGCATTCTGTTTTGTTTATGATAGTAATGAATGCTAGTGTCACTATAAATAACAGATGCAGACTAGAAAATTGATTTTTATAATTAGTTCTTTGAGAATTTCATACAAAGTGCTTTGACTGTGATCATCCCTCCCCCAGCTCTTCTCTGATTGATTCATCTGCTTCCCTACCCTGATTATTTTCTCTTATTTTTGGAGAATTTCATACATTAATACTGTATTAATATCATTTCCACTACCTATTTCCTTCCCACCAATGTTTTCCATGTCCTACTTTTTGCCTCCCCAAATTTCTTTTTTAATTATCATTGTTGCACACACACATACAAATGTACAAATGCATACACATACACACACGACCACACACACAAATATATGCATATACACACATACATATATATGTATATAACCTTCTGAGTCGATGTAGTATTGTTCATATGTATATGTGTTTAGGGCTGATCACTTGGGACTGGATAGCTTATCGGGATCCCATCCCTGGGGAAGACTGATTTTCTCTCTCTCTCTCTCTCTGTCTCTGTGTGTGTGTGTGTGTGTGTGTGTAGCCATTAATTGACTGTAGCTCTTCATCTAGGGGTGGATCCTTGTGAGATTCCTTTCATCCATACCGACATGTCAGCTAGTATCACCATTATGCCAGTGTTGTTTTGGAAAACATATCGTGAGCTTCATGAGTGCAGTTACCCTGGCATATAAGAAGATATTATCTTGTAGTCGCCCTGGTCCTCTCACTCTTAAAATCTTTTCAAACCATCTTTGGCAAAATCATCAGTCCTTGGGTATAGGAATCACACTGTAGACTTATCTTCTGGGTTGGGCATCATGTGGACAGCCCAGTTGTTCTGCACTTTGACCAGCTGTAGGTTTCGGTAGAAGTCTCAAAGACAAGATAAAATCAATATCCCTTCTTTATTTACCAAAAATTTACTTTATAGCTGTGAGGGTGAATAAAGTGTGGTATGGTTTAAGTTTATGAATAAATGAGTGTATGTGTGTACATAAACATGTCATTTGTATGCACATACATACATATACATACTGTCAGACACATCACATACATCTGTACATATAAATACATGCATACACATTCATACTCAGACACACTCACATATATATATAAGCATACACACATACACAAGCACCCAAAAGCAATGCAATAAACATCTCACTACTTCCTGAAAACATTCCATGAACTACTTGCTGAGACCTTCCTCTATACTATCTACCTTTAGCATGTGTCCTGTAATAAGAACATGCTTTGCTCTCTTTGCCTCTCAGTCCCTATGACATATAGCCTCCTTCCCTTCACCGGTACCAGAAAGATATTCACAACACACATTTTATAGTATTTTTGTGGTGTAGTAAACGAGCAGACAAACAAAACATGACTAACTGCCAGAAGTGCCAGTAGAAGGTTGACTTAAGGCCTACATGGTGAGGATCAGTTGAGGAAGACACAAAACAGAAGAAACAAATCTAAGGCTGTGGTAGAATCTGCTGTCTGAAATATAAAAGCAGTGTGAACAAATGAGTTTATCTCATACTCTACACATAGTCTAGCCCTTACTTCTATCTTTAATATACTTTCCATGTGTTTCTTGGTCCAGCACCATGTTGGGGGAGAGTGCTCATTTGTTCCCAGCAGCTCAGACCAAAAATAGCCACTCAGAAACTATATTATTTGCAATATTTCTTAGCCAATAGCTTAAGCATATTTCTGGCTTACTCATATCTTGACCTAACCCATTTCTATTCATTTGTATATGGCCATGTGGCTGTGGCTTACCAGCAAGGTTCCATTCGGTGTACTGTCTCTGGCAGTGCTACATGGATTCTCACTGACTCTACCTTTTTCTACCAGCATTCAGTTTAGTTTTCCTGCCTAGCTGTATTCTGCTAAGCCAATGGCCAAAACAGATCCTTTATTCATTAACCAATAAAAGAAATACAGAAGGATTTCCCACAACAGCACCAAGTTTAAGAAATCTTTCAAAAAGTCCTCTCTAACAGCAATGTGACCTCACATGTTCTTATCCCAAGCTCAGCAATGCTAATTTCGAGTGGGAACCATTTCAACAATTATAATTCACAGCAAAATATTTCTACAATATTAAAAACTTTCATGGACGATGAATGTATTTAATTATATTCCAATTATCATGGAACTTTTTTCATGAGAAGAAAAATGCAAGGGTAGAATAATTCATTTTAGTGGAAGTTCAAGATATCAATCTCATTGTTATTTATTTATCTCATCTTACAATAAGCACAGTTGTTTCTCATGTAAAACTTAAAACTACAGACCTTGAGATCCTTAATTTATTGAAAGGGATATTTATTCACTGACAACAATTTTACTTCTCATTGCTTCTCTCATATTCAATATCACAGAATATTTTTTTGGCCAAGAAATGCCCTTCCTGAGAAATGAGATAGAATGTAGAGTTTATTTATAGTAGTCCAATGGTAGAAAAGGGTAAATTGTTTAAGATAAAGTGGGAAACATCACTCTGGCCAGTATATATTTAAAATTTCCTCTGCTGTCATACAGTCCACTTGCTTCTCTCGCAACTCATTGCAGTTAGAAATATCATTGTCAGTCGTCAATTCTCTGGCTGGACATCTAAGCTGGGCTTCCTTTGCTGGGTTTCAATTCTTCTCCCTTCAGAAATGTGCTCCGGTCAGATAGACTAAACTGTGGTTCTGGTAAAAAAAATCTCTATGCACTCAAAGTTATATTTCCTAGTTACTGCATCCAAGCTCCTTCCATGCCATTCCAAGCAATTGAAAGTTAGAAAAATTTCAACCATAATTGCTGTACTCCTGATCATTAGAGAGTTCTAGAACACAGGGAAAAATCTACATTTACAGTTTAATCTGCTCCCAAACAACTTCACTTTTATAATTTGTTATTAATTTTAGAATTATACTCAGTAGAAGGATATTCTAGAACCTCATTTTAACAGGTGCTGGTAATACAGGGTTAGGGCAAGTATATTTCAAGGATATTTACTATATAATGAAGTCTTAGAGGTATTCATTTGTAAATAAATAGTTTGATAATTTCACCCATGAATTATTTGATTAAATCTGACTCTTACTATATTTCCAACCACTTTCTCTCCCAATTTGATGATATACTCTTTTTAAACTCACTAAAATGAATTTATTTGTGTTTCTCAACCAAACAGCTAACTCTTACTGGAATGGTGGCACATGTCCTTTAACAAAGCCAAAAGATCCTAAAGAGTCTGCCCCACTGATGACCCCATTTACCTCCACGTTTTCTTTCTGTAATGTCTACGTGTAGGTTATCTGTGTTGGTGCTGTGAATGTGTTTGTACAGGGATAGGAAGGCGAAGGCACAATCCCAAACAACTGTGTCATTCCTCAGAAGCTATCTACGTTCTGTTTGGTTGTTTTTATATTTCCTTTTGATACAGGGTCTCTTACTATCCTGGAACTCACCAGGATATTAGTCTGGCTGACCAGCAAGCCTCAGTATTCTGCCTCTCTTCAAGTCCCCAGCACTGTGATCATAATCACACACAAACATTCCATAAAATTTTCCAAGTGTACTTGTGTCTGGGTATCAAACCTGAGTTCTCACACTTGCATGATAAGTACTTACCCTTTTCTCAAGTGACAACTTTTCCTTTTATTGGCTTGTTTGTTTCAATCCATCATATTTTCCTTTAGTCTAATAACTAGACAACAACTTATTCAGTTAAAATGCATAATGATACAAATCCAACACTAAGCTTTACGGTATTTTCTCTAGAAAGCCCATACTGGGACCCACAGGCTAAGCTCACTGTTAATTACCACAGCCTCTTCCGGTCTTGTTGGCAGAATCCCTACTCTGTACGTTGTTGAAAGCAAACATATAGCATATGTATATATAATACACTTAGGTAATGTGGTATTATTAAACACATTTAACTGATGAATAAATAAAATTTAGAAGTTAAAAGGTCTAGAGACACTAAGAGCTGAGGCTCCACCCAGCTTTTCCTTTGGAACTGCAGCTTTCTCTGCATCTAGCTGCATGTAGTAGATTGTATAGCAGCTTAGCTGTCATCACTAAGGTCCACGTTTCCCCATAGGATCATGATGTCTTGCAATGAAAAACTCACAACTTTTCCCATCCTAGCCTTCCACTCACTTTTTAGAATTCAAATTGCGTATCATCCTCTCAAAACTGCCTTCTCCTCCCATGGAGCAGACTCATGTAGCAACTTGTACTAACGGGTGCACTTGTCATTTTAAGTTATAAAGTGTTGATTGGCTTCTCTCCCTACTTCACATAACTGTGGACTTCTCCAGAGTGCGAATGGACCAGGTTTGTCTTGGCTCTCTAGGGATTCACAATCAGTCAATATTTATGATACACACATGAGCATGGCAAAAACACTATAAAACATAGAAGTGGAGATGTCCCAGGTCTTTTATATTTCTTAAGCATTATCCTTTCGTAGGTCTATGCACCATTGAATTACCTAACTACAAATAATAAAGAGTCAAGTATGGGCCTGTATGTGTGTAAAATAATAGTTGAATGTCAAGTTTATACTGCTTGTTAGTTCAGCATTGGCTAAGTTTCTAAAATACGCTGCGGTCCCTAGATGATTCTGCAATATACACAGTGATGACATAGTTCAAGTGTCTAAACTGAATCCTGGTTATCCAGGAGCCCAGTGCACCACTAAAGGGAAGTTTACAACTTACTTTAATGTGGGCAGAAAATTCATAGACTTCTCTACAAGTAGAGCTACTTATTTACCACACTTGGTAATTCCCTAGAACAGTATTTATAGATGTGTGGCTAAGTATTTTTCCATAATGGCCTGTCCTTAATGGATCAGACAAGTTTGTGTGAATAGGCACTGTGAAAGCTTACCAAAGTACATTAGTATGTAAAGATTCACTCTTCTGCCTGTTCTTATACTTAGGACAGGCACAAGTAGCCCCATTTGAACCATGCCACAATGCACCCTGCACCCTGACTATCTGACACACACCCAAAGAAGTTTACATGGTAAAAGTGGGTAAGGAAACCACTTATTGTTCCTTCTACTCTGATCTTCTACCCTTGAAACTTAAGTCTCTAGAGCTAGAGGCACAGGTTATTTCCCTTTCTATGAATGCCAAGTTGATTAGCAATAGATAAAATGCAAAATCTGTGTTTGGTGGTGCAAGTCTAAAATGCCTCCCATACTAATCCCCAGGTAAAAGCAAAACCTTTCCAACCTAAAAAACTAAACATGAAAAACCTTAACGCAGGTTCTCAGGCCACTCAAGCAAATTCATTATGTAGTAGATTTTATTCAAATGAGATGGCTGCTAAAGCTCAAACTATTAGTCAGCAGGCATGACACTGAGCATCCCTCAAGAATATGCTTCAATCAAAATGATATTAAAAGTGAACAAAGAAAATTAAGATATATTTATCATAGGGCAGTTTCAAAATGCAGGAGATGCCTTAACTATTGATTTCCCAATCACTCTCATGGTAAAAAGGCATCCTTTCCCCCGCCAATACCATAAATTCTTCTTTAAACAGAGTAGAAAGTTTTTAGCTAGAAAATTTTACATCTGTTTATGTCTGAATTAAAGCCACCAGAATTTAAAGAAGAAAAAAAAAATAACCAAGGGGTTTTTCAAAAATTTAAAACTCCCTCATGCATAAATGGAGCTCATCAAACAAAGTAATTTCCCTGCAGAAAACACTCCATCTTTTGTTTTATGTAACTTATCAACATGAATATTTTATTTTCAGAGAAACTGCCTTTTCCCCTCTGTATTTCAGTTTTCACATGGTGTTTCAACCAAACAGGCTTCACTTCTTCCACCCCATTCTATTATTCAGGTCAGTTGCAATAAAATATTTTCCTTGCCTGGTGTTAGCAGCAATTATGGATCGAGCTTTGCTAATTCAGCTTTTCATTCTTTGCCTTGTTGTGTTTTAAAATCGGGAAACACTCACCACTGCCACTTGAATTTTCACACAGGAACACAAAATCATTTTTCAGAGTAGTATGTTATCCAGCATACCTACTAAATCAGAAAGTATATGTCAGTTGAACCTTATCCTTGGTCCAAATTAGGATGTAAAATTTCTATGAAGTCCTAAGTCTAGTATTCAGTTTACTGCATGAAGTTCATTCAGTTTAGTGAGTCAGACTTTCTCATTCAGGGATCCTGAGGTTTGAACTCAATGGACCTAATGAGTCTTTGATGTATGCTTCTTGATTCATTGGTCTCTTCACCTACTAGTTTGAGGTTTGAGTAGCCTGCTAAGCTTTCTAATACTGACCACACCTTAAATAACCACCCTGTGGGACAAAGAATATGAAAGATACCTACATCTTGAAGATTTGTAAACATATTGCTGTTAACATTAAAACTTGATCCACTATTTAAACTAAATGGATATTTTTTTAAAAAAAAAGTCTAGAAAGTAGGGTTCTTTATTTCTTCCTTCTATGAGATATATCAGTCAGTTTTCTGTCACAAAGACACAATGCATGAGGCAATGAAATTATAAGGAAGACTATTTATTATAGTGTGCAGCTTCTGAGGCTTCAGATCCCAGTTACTTTAGTGCCACACTGATGAGTCCCAGCATCAGGACAGGAGTACATGGAAGATGAAAGCTCTTCGCCTCACGAACGCAACACAGTAAAGAGAGAGTCAGGGTAGGGCCTCAATATTCCCTGTCAGGCAACACTGAAGCAGCATAACTTCCTACTGTAATGCCCACATCCTCAAAGTGCTACTAAGCTCCATGGATGACACAAGCTTGGGCCAACACTTTAACACAGAAGCACACTTAAAATCTAAACCAAAATAGGAAATGGAATGAAGAAACTGGTTTTAGCTTCTTGGAGATGTCTCAGTCCATAATGTGCTCTCCTGCAAAGCATGCAGACATGAGTTTGGATCCTGGCACCTGCGGGAAAGCCTGGCATGTCTGTGTATGTGTTGGTAGTCTAAGTGCTGTTGGACGTAGACAGACACCTGGGGCTCACTGGTCAGCCAATCTAGACAAAACTATGAGTGTCAGTTTCACTGAGAATGGGTATTAACTATCAAGTTCAATGTAAGAGTTAAAACAAAACAAAACACAGTAATTTATATAACCAGATAACTGGTAAATATCTTGTACTTGAACTCTTAAATTTTTCTAGGGCCGAATGTCTTGCACATTGGTGATAACTGCCTTACACAC
Source organism: Ondatra zibethicus (assembly GCA_004026605.1). Taxonomy (NCBI): domain Eukaryota; kingdom Metazoa; phylum Chordata; class Mammalia; order Rodentia; family Cricetidae; genus Ondatra; species Ondatra zibethicus. The sequence goes on from PVIU01007675.1 coordinate 29,740, forward strand.
TAGTCCATTGCATTCAAAGCTTTGTATAATCATTAAACATTTTGTGTGGCTAAAGAGGGAGTTCATAATTCCTCTAGTACTTTCAAAATTACTGTGATTATGTTGCATGCTGATCAGACCCAAGTGGAATATTTAGAAAAACAATTCCCTTCAAATTAATATAATGAAAATGAAAAGTGTTACATATTCTTCAATTTTTACATAACTTCATACATCTTGTATCACATAACCATCTTAAAGCCCCAAAATGAAACACTGAGAAATAATGAATGGCCAACATCAATCACATTTGATCTTTTTAGATTAGCTTATTTTTAAATATAGCCCTATAAATAGAGCCAATAGTCGGTGATCATAAACTATGTCAAGGCTGGGTTTCTGACAAATGTGGTTTTCACTTTGCTTTGGTTTCTGATTCCAGTGTAGCATTGCCCTTTAAAAATGTAGTAATAAATCAGAACCATTCCCCGCACTGTGATGTAAAAGACGACAGCCACAGTGTAACTCACACTCAGAATGCTATGCTAATGCTCAAATCTCTCATTCTAGGAAATAAAATTGAATTTTGAAGCAACTCAGTTATTCATCATTTCTATTAAGTGCACTGAAAAAAAAATAAAAATAAATAAAGGAATTAAACTGCAGTTTTCCACTTTCCACTCTGGTGATCTGCCACTGTAAAATCTCTCATCACTACTTAGCTGTATCACTCAAGGCAGAAATGTAACAGCTACAAAATTCAATAACAATATAAGAAATGGTTTTTTCCTTATGTTATTTGTAGTCTTATTTAATAAATAAGAAGCATAAATTCTATCTTTAATAGGTCTTTAAATGTGAGTTATGCATTGGGTATTCTGTCTCAAAGAATCAAAAATGAAAGCCTTAGTTTAGTCATTAGTTAGGTTGTTAATTCATCCCATTTGAGGTATCAGTAAAGCATTCAGTCATGATGTGCCAATCAAAGGAATGTAGAGAACATTTTCAGTGGCAAATCGTTACAGCGGTCTTAAGGAGCCCATATCAACTGGTTCCAGTAATATATTTCGAATAATATCTAAAAAAACAAAAAACTTATAATACAAAGTATTACCATTTTATATGATAATATCTTATCTTTCTTTGGATTTTTTTGAAAATCAAATATGATTAAAATATTTTCTCACTTCCTTGGAAGCAAAATTCTTACATATGCTATAGATTCATGTGTGTGTCAGGGTTCTTTAGAATAACATTTCAACCTGTGGATCACAACCACCAAAAGACCACCAGCAAACACAGCTATTTATGTAATGGATCATAACAGTAACAAATTTACAGTTATGAAGTAGCAATCAAAATAATTTTATGGATGGGGATCACCACAAGATGAAGAACTATATTAAAGGGTCACAGCATTAGAAAGGTAGAGAACCACTCCCCTAGAGTAACAAAACTTACAGGCTGAATATCTATCTATCTATCTATCTATCTATCTATCTATCTATCTATCTATACATAAATACATACCTACATATATACATCATACATATACATATATAGAATTTATTGTAATGACTTCCAACTAATCCAACAAAGCTGGCTGTCAAAGGAAACGGAAAGTCAAAGGATCCAGTAATTGCTCAGTTCACAAGGTTGGATGACTTGGCTAGCTTTCAGTATATGCTGGAATACTAAAGAAACAGGCTCCAACACCAGTGAGAGAATAGATGTGCTCCAAGGCAAGGGCAAGCAGGCAAAGAGCAGGTGCTTTTTTCTTCTATGTTCTTTTATGGACCTCCAGCAGAAGGTATGGACCACATTAAAGGTGTGTCTCCCTGCCTCAAGATCTGGATCAAAAATGTGTGTTTTTCTACCTCAAAGGTTTAGACTAGAAGTGGATGCAACTACTTAAAACAAAGCAAAACTATCTCAAAGGTGTGCCCTCCATTTCTGGATTTTAGTTCATTTCAGATGTAATCAAGTAGACAACCAATATTAGCCATCATACTTCTAACAAGTATTATGGTGAATGTAGCTCAGTTCTTAGAACACTTTTCTAGCACACATGAGCCCTTTGATTCTATCACCAACACTATGTGAACTGTGGTTAATATTGCACCTCTGTGCTCCAAGCTCTAAGGAGTTTGAGGTTTTGAGATTAGGAGTTGAAGATGTCATTAGTTACATAGCAAATCTAAGGTCAATATAAGATCCTGTTTCAAAAAGAAATCCTACATTAGACCGTTGATAAAACAATAGTTTTGTATCAAATTAAAGAACTGTTGACCTAAAACTTTCTGTGTTCCATACTGATGATGTTGACTTGGTGTTGGAGAAAAGAAGAAGCAAATTAACACATGCTGAAAGTATTTTTCTGAATGATTTCTTTAGCTTAAAGAATGCTGGAAATGTACATGCCTATCGTTGCCTGCAACCAATTAGTCATTGGACCCTGAGGTCAGGCAAAATGCCACCCTGAAAGATTTTAACATTTTTACTACATTTTTGCAATACCAAACTTACAGATAAAACCTCATACGCAAGAGAAAAATATCTGGAATTAGAAAATAAGATTAAATAAGAAGTGCACACATATGCTGGAGACATGTTTTTCAAAAACAAAATTTTCAGAGAATTCATGATTTCCTATTGTGATATTCTTATGACAAGACATATGAGATATATTTTGCTAAGTAATAGAAAAATATAATACTGTCAGAAAGTAATTAAAATATTGGTTATACAGCTTGTGATTGTTAATAGTGTATTTTAAATAAACTATTTACAATTAACATATGTTTTTTATTTATCTACATGGAACGATTGAGAAAGAATTTTCTCAAATCCCACAGAACATAGAGGCCAGTACTAATGAGAAATACTTTGAACACCTTGTTAAATTTGCTACTTGATTTTGGCAACATTATCTTCATGTTTCAGATATTATATCAGGGTTCATCAAGTCATATAAATAATATTCCAAGAAATAAAAGTATATGGAACACAAGAAATTCCAAGTTAAAATGAATCTGCCATGATTTGCAGTATATCCAATCCATAAAATAGAATTTTAACAGACAGAAGGTAAATAGCAGGATTTCAAAAGCTATAGTTAATTATTATTTGGTATGTAGGGAATTGAATTATTATGACTGGCCTTAAAAACAAAACTTAAGGATGGTACTTCAACTTTGTACTGTTGACTGTGCCCCAAAACATGATGGACTAGAGGAGATCCTAACATTATCACTCTGTGCAAATGAGCAAAGAATTAAAGTGCCCCCAAAATTCTTCTCTTTATTCTCTAATCTTAGTGCATTGCTCAATCCTATCAGAAAAAAAAATGCTTTGAGCAATAGATGCAGAGTAATACAGAGACCCACATCTGGCAACTGGCCAAGGATGAGTGGTGACTGTGGATTACTCAGCTCTAAATGCAACATCAGTGCCATATTCCTTTTCTCTCAGACTGAGATTATTGCATAGCATGAGGAAAGGGAATTTAGTAAGGGGAAATTGTGGCCATCTGCAATGTGACAAAATTTGCTGGATATGAAGATGCCATTTCACATGTAAAATCAGAACACAAGCATAAGACATGCCCAAGATGAAGGCAGCCCAAATTTCTCCCATAGAGGAGTGGCTCATGAAGTCCTAAACATTTCTGAGAACCTACAGGGAATTGGTGTCTGATCAAGGAGGGAGCATCAGTTTTCTTCAAAGATGTAGCCCCTGAGAGCCTATACAAGCTTCAGCAGGTGGGGTGGTCTTATAGACCAGATGCACACAGGTAGCACTAAGTTGACTCAGGGTTGGGAAGTGATGAAAAAGAGAGAAAGAGGATAAAGTTGGCAAGAGAAGCATTGGGAGAAGAGGGGAGAGGTTGGAGGGGAAGAAAGGAGCTCTAAATATGTGAATAAATGAAATGCAATTTTCAAAAAAAAATTAAAAGTAGCTTGGTTTCATCATAACATCTGAAAACCCCTTAGAAAAGAGAACGTTAAGAAATTTTGGACATCATTTAGATATAAGTTCTCTATGATACTGTTTAAAGCATTAGAAGAAACCATCATGAGAGCTTGTGTTTATTTGCTCATGCTAAGATAGAGTAATCCTCAACCTTGCCTTCTTGCAAGAATATTATGATAAAAAAAAAACACTTGATTGTACTGTTCTCAATGTGTATATGAGACCTCTTCCTCTGAGGGGCTGATATTATGTCTTAATGAGGCCTACCAAGACTGACTGTTGTGGGCACTTGACCATAACTCTGATAACTCCGTTTCTGGAAATTAGTCCTCATGCCTGGTTCTTTCTAAGCAAGAACCGAAGATCTCACATAAACCAGAATCATCAATTTTATATTTTATTTTAAGCTTTATCCATGTTTGGAAACTTAAATTTGGCACCAAATATATCTCTATTTGAAATGAATAGCTCTACTCAAGAATACAAAATTTCCCCCCTTCTGGCATTATTTTAAAAACATGAAATGAATTAAATAAATCTTGAATAATCCAATTTCTCTCCTTTCTTCCATATGTCTGATCAATGACTCACATTTTATAAGTTTTATGGAACTATTTGATGATTCCAAATTCAGATTTTTAAAAGCAAATTCTCATTTTTATTTATGAAAATTTTATTGAAAAGTGTAGGAGGTCCTTCTTTCTATGTGTTGCTTTCATTGGTTGAATAAAGAAATTGCCTTTGCCTTTTGATAGGGCAGAACTTAGATAGGCAGGGAGGACAGAACTGAATTCTGGGAGGAAGAAGGCAGAGACAGTGAGACGCCGTGAATCTCCTGCCTTAGACAGACATAGGTTAGAATCTACATAGGTAAGCCATAGTCACATGGTGATACACAGAAATGGGTTAATCAAGATGTGAGAGTTAGCCAATAAGAGGCTAGAGCTAACAGGCCAGGCAGTGTTTTAATTAATACAGTTTCTGTGTGATTATTTCAGGGGTTAAGCTAGCCAGGCGGCAGGACACAGCCCGCTCACCTCATTACAACAGAAAAGAGCTTGTAAATTAAAACACACACATATTAACTATATCATACATCTTACTGAACAGTTAGAACAGATGTTCTGAAGTTGTGGAGATTAAAAATATATTTTATACCTTTGCTATTGAATTTACTTTCATGTACTTATCCTTAACCAAAATTCCCCTTAAAAAAAACACAAAATATTGGTCTGTAATTCTCTTTCTTGATTGTGTCTTTGTGTGGTTTTGGCATCAGGTAACTATATCTTCATAAAAAGAGTTTGGCAATGACTCTTCAGTTTCTATTTTGTGAAACACATTAAGGAATATAGGTATTAGCTCTTCATGGAAGTTCTGGTAGAATTCTGCATCTGGTCCTGGGCTTTTTTTGGTTGGGAAGTTTTTGATGAAAGCTTCTATTTCCTCACGACTTATAGGTCTATTTAAATTGTTCACCTGGTCTTGATTTAATTTCAGCATATGGTATTTATCTTAAAAATTGTCCATTTCTTTTACATTTTCCAATTTTGTGGCATACAGGCTTTTGTAGTAAGACCTAATGATTCTCTGAATTTCCTCAGTGTCTGTTGTTATGTCTCCCTTTTCATTTCTGATCTTGTTAATTTGAGAATTCTCTCTCCACCTTTTGATTAGCTTGGATAGGGGTTTGTTGATCTTGTTGATTTTCTCAAGGAACCAGTTCTTTGTTTCACTGATTCTTTGGATTGTTTTCTGTGTCTCTATTTTGTTGATTTCACCCCTCAGTTTGATTATTTCCAGTCTTCTACTCCTCCTAGGTGAGTCTGCTTCTTTTTTTCTAGAGCTTTCAGGTGTGTTGTTAAGTCACTAATGTGTGCTTTCTCCGTTTTCTTTATGTGGGCACTAAGTGCTATGGACTTTCCTCTTAGCACTGCTTTCACAGTGTCCCATAGGTTTCATTATGTTGTGTCTTTATTTTTGTTGAATTCAAGGAAGACTTTAATTTCTTTCATTATTTCTTCCTTGACCCAGGAGTGGTTCAGTAGGTGACTGTTCAGTTTCCATGAGTTTATAGGCTGAGATTACAAACTTGAGGCAGTTTAAACTCAGTGAGGATTCGGTAAATGTTAGACAAGCACTGAACCAGCTAGGCCACATTCCCAGCAAATTCAGGCTTTGACAAAGTAAAATGATCCCTAAAACAAACATGGAAGTCTTTAATATTAACAGTGCTTTCAAAGGATAATAATGGAAATCAGAAAGACAAGCAGAATGTGGTAGCTACTCCAGACATTAAACTCCCTGAACAGCATCTGCCCCTCTTGATGTAGCTGTGCTGTAAAACTTGAAGTATTTCTTTAAGGTACAAAAAGTTACTAAGCTGTTAAGTACTTTGCTATGATATAAAATATCAGTTTCCCAAATACAATAAAAATGAATAAGATGATCATGAATAATTTATGTTATAGCTGTCATGATAGACTAGGACTAACACGGTCTGTTGTTATTGGTTTTGCTTTGTTTCTGTTTGGGAACTACTTCTCATTTTTGCTGCAGAAAACAGATTGGAGAGGAATCTCTGAATGCCATGAGCAAACATCATGACATATTGCTACTTCTACAGGTGGAAACATTTGCATCGTTGACATATATCTCCACAGACATGCTTGCTGATTTTATTTGACATTGAAACATCATATCTATGGATTTATATTATAAAAGTCTCATGAGAATGTCAATGACACTAAACCTCATTTCAGTGAAGAAGAATTAGTGACATATTGAAAAGCACTGGGAAAATGAATGAGATGGCTCATTACTGGGAGAATTGCTCTATTAAAATACAAAATCTTTTTAATTATTTAAATTTTCCATGATTTCCAATTCCAAATATTATCACTTTAAAAAACATTAAAAAAACTATTTTGATTTTTATGAGATAGTGACTTTCTTTTTGCTTTGCTATTTTAATTCATTTTACTATTTTAATGTCCATGCCTCTCAAGCCAGAAAAAGAGGAGGAAGGCTCAATCACTTGTGACCAGAGTCTCTTCCAATGTAAAACTGTGTAGTATGAGAGTAGAAAATTGTGGTAAACATTAAGTCTAAGTTTTGCAAGTATAAGCCAAATACAATGTCTATTGAAAAAAAAAAAACCTGACTTCATCAGGCTGATCTAAAAGCTGTCTAGGGATAATACTCAATAAATCAAGTTTCATAAGACTGAAAGGGCCCTTTCCTTTTATTTGTATTTTTATCTTATTTTGCTTCCACATTGAAGTATTACAGCCTGTTTCATCCCTTAGTTACAACATCACTGGGACATGTTATTTAGTGATGGTTACAGTTTGCACTTTCACAGCATGCAGGAAAATGACTTGGATGGTTTTCAGTTACGGGACAGATCTATGAATCTTTCAGATGGCATCAATTTTGTATGCTGCTAGCCAAATCACTTTTATTCCTCTCTAGGATATGGATACTAATGTATAAGCTTCCCTGGAGTCTCTCACATTTATGCAAAGGTAGTCTGGGTGGTTGAAAACGTGATCCTAGATGAGTTTCCTTTCTTGATTTATGGAGTTCAGAAGTACCAAGCCATCATTTACAGCTCAGCTGACAGGACCACAATGCCTACCACTACTCAGCGACTCTAAATCAGCTCTGAGGGATTACTGCTGATAACAACTGAGATGCTTCATCCGTGCATTCATTATGAAAAGCATGTATCATGAACAAAGAGGGGAGATTTTTGAGTATCCTTTAATCTTACAAATATCTAAAAGGCTTACTCTCAAGGCCACATTTATCACTTAGTGATAAGCACCCTATTTTAATGAGAAGTCATTGTGTGTTACTTGTTCCTACCTAGAGGAAAAAGAATAGCTCTGTGGCCAGGTACAACTAATATAGGATTATAGGACCTGTATTGGCTAGAAAATGTAAGACATGTGAAGTTATAGAACCAAATTTCATGCTAATTTGCAGTCTTAAATTAGATACTATTAATTAGGTATAATTAATTAATAGTGGGCTTGCTAATCATGGGCATGCTACACTCAATAGCTTTCTGTTACACATTTGGAAGATATATGATGATTTTTCTTTCTTTCTATGACTTCATTCTTCTAAAATAATAATCCTTACCATGCACTGTCTTCTTTTCCAGATGAATTGATTAAAGTAAAATTTTAAAGTTGATTTCTGTTCTTTTTGGATATGGTGTTACTTTGTTTTCCTGGTTTGGGGGGTCTTTGTCATTATATTGGGTTTTTTCTTTGTTTTGAGAAAGAACTTTAAAGTAGGATGGGTAGAGTTGAATAGAGGATCTGAAAGACTCGGGGCAGGGGAAGACTATGAACAAAATATACTTATAATTGTTTTAAACAATAAAACATAACAAAAATGCTTATTGGAAGAACTAAGTTACCACAATTGTAAGCTCACATGGGCCTAGATCATGTAAATGAATTTATTGATTTTATTTTTATTTATTTGTACATGTGTATCTGTGTGAATGTTTGCCACATGTGCTCAGATGTCAGAGGAGATGACAAAAAGGTGTCCTGGGCCTAGGATTATAGTATAGGTGGTTGTGAGTCTCCGTATATGGTCTGAGAACTAAACTCAAGTCCTCTGAAAAGCAGGAAGCACTGTGTACCACTGAGCCATTTCTTTAGTCCCATAAAAAGTTGCAGGAATTTCAATTGTTCTCCTCCATTCTTAGCACAAACCCAGTTCCTAAAATTTCATTCATACAATATGTATATTAAGATATACTGGAACTTTCTAAACACTCCAAGTTTGTTTCCTTTTTGGCATAGCTGGTGGTGCAACCTTGGTTACCAGTTGCAATGGTTATTTTTAGTTGTCACCTTGATAGTCTCACTAAACGTTTGTCTAATCAGGTGACCTGTAGGCATGTCTGTGTGAGATTTCTTGAATGCCTTAATTGATAAAGACCCATTTTATTGTGTGTGGCAACATTTCGTGGTTGGGGCCATGGACCTTATACGAGTAGAACTGAGCATGCGCATATTTATTTTTGTTCTACTCTTGACTGTGGATGTGACTAGCTGGTTTAGTTCCTGTCTTGACTTCCTTGTAGTGGCGGACTTTAAACTGAAATTATAATCCAGGTAAACTCTTTTTAATCACTACAAAGTTAATATTTGAATAATATTTTAACATCTGCTTATTTTATTATTTAAAGAACTTTTGAATATTTAGAAACAAATTGCCTGATTTAAATTGATGACTTTATTTAATAGATTTTTAACTTAGAACACACTAAAACATTAAGATTCATGAGGAAGTATGCACATAAGACAGAGAACTATATTTTATTGGATAATAGTAGCCATGTATTAATGGGTCATATATCTGGCTTAAAATCAATCATTCTTCCTTTATTTACAGCTTTCTCTCTGGGAGCAACAGAAGGAGATATTTTAGAGATATAACAAACTCAGTATTTTTATAGGATTTGCTTTGTATTTTTTCCTGTCATTCATTTTAAATTTTTGTGGCATACTCCTTTTATTCACCTTTTATTGAATACAGATTCTTTTCTCAAATAATATATCCTAATTATGGTGTTTGCTTCTCCCACTTTCTCCCCACCTCTCCTCTCATCCACTTTCTTTTTGTCTCTCATTAAAAAAGAACAGATTTTTAAGAAATAATAATAAAATCGTAACAAAATAAAATACGGTAAGATGAAATAAATGTATTTCAATGGAATTTAACAAGACAAACAAACAGAAGGAAAAAAGTTCAAGAGAAGGCACAAGAGTCAGAGACTCAATAATTCACATACTCAGGAATCCCATAACAACCCTGAAAGAGAAGCCATAATACACATGCAGAGGACCTGACCTAGGCCAGTTCAGCCCCTGTGCTTGTTGCTTCAGTCTCCATGAGTTTATGTGAGCTTTGATCGTGTTGAT